>MU551577.1:6062129-6215405 GCA_024362625.1 Silurus asotus
ACACACACACACACACACACACACACTCACACACAGACCGCTTTCTCCCTGACCTGGCTGGACAGCAAAGCCAAGCGAAGATAAGCATACCTGGTTTTTGACCTTAGGGAGATAGTGGTTTTGGCTACAGAGCTAGTTGCACAACAGGACACACACACACACACACACACACACACACACAAACACAAATACATATTATAAATATGTAAAGTCATTCACAAGGAAATACTCAACATCCTTTCAACATTTTTTTTCTTCTGTAAAGGAATACTTCATTTTTTAACCAGGCTTTTACTACATCTACTCCACCTAAAAAGTTGTTAAATGTTTCCCTGCACAAGCAACAGAAAAGAAAACCTGTTTTCACTCATTAGTAATTAAAACCCTTTGACAATTAATGAATTGCTGTAATGAATTGCTGTAATAATCATTATGTAATGTGTTTATATGGTCTTTTTAGTATGCATTCAATAATTCTTCAAACACATTAATTAAGCTTCAAGAAAGCTCTTAAAAGGCCGAATTACAATCCACAAAACAATAATAAAACACAAGATGAAGAATAAGAATGTATGGATCTATGATCATGCATGGATACCACAAAAAGGTGTCAAAAAATTTAAATAAAAAATAATTGAAATAAATGGGCTACAATTTGATATATAGCTTCAGCATTCTGAACAAAAACCTAGAAAAAAGCAAATAAATAAATAATAGAAACAAGTAAACAACAATAGCAATAATAATAATAATAATAATAATAATAATAATAATAATAATAATAATAATAATAATAATGGACACTGTTTACAAATTTTTTAAAAATCTTATATTTTGGTTATGAACATTCTTGAAACATACAGGTGGCTTATTAAAATTATAGGTTAAAGTATAATTTGCCATCTCTTATATGAAAAAATATCTTCTACTTATTTTTAAAATATCTTCTAGATTCTACTTTCTTATTGTTACTATTTGTCAGAGAACCACCAGCCACGCCCCCCTCTAACGCTCAACACTCCCGCTCAGCCTCTTCCTCCTATTCATCACCTGCACCTGTTTCCCCTTAATTAGCACCCATTAAAAGATCCCTCTCCCCTTTCACTAACCATCTGATCTACAGTATACATACATTAGATCACTTGGACTTCCTACGGAGCCTGCGTTCTCCGCTGTCTCCCGTGTTCCTCGTTACTTTTCTCAAGAAGCTCTCTGAACAACAAGTTCATCATTTCCAGCACTCTCAGTTCTGGTTATCTTGTGTTTGCTCAGTTCAAGATCAATGAACTTCACCTCATTGTACTCCCAGTTTCTGACGTCTTATGTGACACTATTGTTATAAATTTATTGATCCAATAATATAATGCAAATACATTATGACTGTCATGATTTTGAAAAATTTCAGATAGTAATTCATTTATTTGCAATTAATAGCAAAAACAATATGGGTTCCATATGAGTTATCTGTCAAACTTGAAACATTTACTATTTACAATCACTTATTGTCAGCAGAGTTCATGGTTCAAGGGTTTATCCAGGAATGTAAAGGAAACAGCCTGTTACACTATGCAATACAATTCTTACTCTGGGAATCTTACCACCAGACAATGACATAAAAAAAAGACACAAGACAATGCAAATGTACAAAATACAAATGTGTGTGCATGTATAAAGTGTGCAGTGTGAAATCTAACATGGAAGAAGACATGCATGTGCGAAGTCTTGCAGCGTCTGTGATGTTATTTGCGTTGTGTGTGTGCCCCCAGGATGGATTGGGAGGTTCACAGGATCTGAGTAATCAGGATAATGTATTTGCGGTGTTGGGGGAGAGTCAGTGGATAGGTGTCGTTCACAAACTTGCTTGCGGGTGAAAACTGTTTTCCAGCCTTGAAGTTCTTGTCAGTAAGGTATCTTAAGGTATCTTAAATTTACTGTACATAGCTTAAAATAGTGTTTTACAAATGAAACAGGACACAAATAAGCAGACATTTTTGTTTTTTGCTTAAGAACACAACCAAGGCAGTTCGAACATATAACCCATGTGTAACTTTAAACCTTCACCACTGAGCCACCACAACTTGCACTGATTCAACCACATCCACCACTTATGGCAGTTTTTGTCATTAATAATATGGGAAAAGTTACGTTTTTTATGTATATGTATAATATGTGTTGTAAAATGACATCAATTAAAAGTCTAAATATATAAAATACTACAAATATAAATATATAATATGTTGTATTTATAATATAATTGATCCAGTTCATCTTGTGTACATGGACCAGACCAGCAAAACAAGATGCTTTCACAAACATGTTACATTTTTGAAGAGCAGTGCATTCACGTTTACATGGTTTGGAGTGGAGGATCTTGAGGGGCCTGATATTGAGCGCTAATCTCAACTCTACTGAACACCTTTGGGATAAATTGGAACGACTGTACAGCAGGCCTCCTCACCCTACATCACTACCTGACTTTACTAACCCCCTTGTGACTTCATGTTTACAAGCACACACCAAAATCTAGTGGAACATCTCCCCAGAATCGTCAAGGCAATTATAAGTGCACATTGGGACTAGATTTGGGATGGGATGGACCAGGTGTCCACAGACTTTTGGCAATACGGTGTATATGATTGGAAAACATCATGGTACAAATCATGGTACCCATCATGTACATTTATTTTTGGTAAAACTGTATAAATGTATAAAAGATTTGACATTTTTGCATTAGCAATGTTAAGGTGTTGTTTATAGGAGTTTAAATGGTGTCTTTTTTATTAAAGAATTATACAATTTAATTTGTGAGTCTTAGAACGATTTAACAACATAATGTTTGTGTATTTTCCATCAGAGCTGCTGGAATAAATCCTGCTCCTTACTTGAAGTAAAAAAAAAAAGGTTCATGTTGGTCCTTAATCTGTAGTTACATCAGAGGATTTCATGCCAATGAGGGCAATTTAGTTATAAACCTCTCACTTACACTTTACTATTAAATTGTAATGGATTTAGATTTAAATTTGCATTGCATAATACATTTTTTACAAGCGTTTATTATTTATTGCTCTAACAAATTCCCCTAGGCTTGCTTTATTATTTAATAAAACCACTTTCTTTGTTTTTCCAGTACATGGAAATTGTGTACATGGTTATTAAATGCAGTGTATGGAGAGGTTGTGCAAAATCCTGGAGTGTTTCTTTAAATATTACATTAGGTTTCACTTTAGATTTTGTCTTCATAATATTAATAATAATAATCATACATTTTATTTAAAGGCGCCTTTCACAATGTTCAAGGACACCGTAGAGTGAATTCATGATATCAAACAACAAACAGCTATTTAACTGTTAATTAATCAGAAAAGGCTAATCTGAACAGATGAGTTTTGAGAAATGATTTAAAAGTGGTCAGACGGTCACTTTCTCGTATTAATTGTGGATGAGAATTCCAGAGATGAGGAGCAGCCCAGCTACTTGCCTTAAACCCCATAGTGAGTACACAGACAGAAGGAACATTGAGGGAAACAGATGAGGAAGATCTGAGAGTGCGCTTAGGGCTGTAGGTCTTAGAATAAAGCTCAACATCCTCAGCATTAGGAAAGAGTATAATCATCTTTTTGCTACTTCCTTCTACTGCAACAGCACATTAGGGTCCTTTAATGCAGTCTCCAGTGACAGCGTTTATGCCGATGGAGCAATGTAAGGAACATGAAGTAATGCTGAGGACCAGAGACATAATTTGCGCTCATTGGCATGGAATACTGAGCATATGCAAAATGTTTTTCAGGTAAAATCTCAAAAATGGTTGGAGAAGCTTATGTTAGGGCATCGATTCTTAACAGGATTGAACTGAGCCACTTTCACACTTAAGTTCATGGGGTATAAATCACGCCATTTTAGCTTTAGCCATATGTTTAGGTTTCAAGTCTTTTGGAAGATGAAATACACAAGTCCCTTGCAGACTAGAACAGGTTGTCCACTGAAAAATTGGTCCCATGCATATTGTCTACAACTTGGACCAGCCCAGCAAAACATAATGCTTCTACAACCATGTGGTATTTTCAGATTAAAGAACATGTTCAGTAAAAGCTAAAAGCAAACTTGACTCCATCAGACGTAAGAACCAGTGACCAACATTTCGCAATTTTGCAATCACAATTCAATGGTTTTCATATGTAAACTATAAACTAGGTAAAGATTTTTCCAAAATCATGTCCTCTTTTGTGAAAACCAGTAGTAAGCATCGAACCAATTTGTATTGACTGGACTATTGTCTGGTGTTAATCAGCAAAAAAACAACACTAACCAGTATGTTATAAACACATATCTTTACGTTTATGTTTAAATTTAATTTAACAGAACAAAGTAAATGAATTAAAAGTGCAATCATTCCAAACACAAGCAAACAGAATGAAGAAATATCATTAACATGCACTGCTGATTCCTTCATTCTTAGTAATTGTCTGATCAGAGAACCAGAGTTTTCTTTATAATTTGGGAAACAAAAGCAAATACATTTGCGAGAAAATATTGCAAATTGGTAAAAGCAAAAATAATAACAGCACTGATCATGCTGTCTAGTTCGAAAATCAAGCCATGTAGGATTTGAGAAATTCTCAAAGGCAGAATTTACAGACAATCACAGACACTGTTGGAGGTTCTTACTGTGATTTTTACTTCCAAGGTTTCTCAAGTCCACATTTAATTTTTTTATATATAAATAATAATAATAATAATTTTGTTTAATTAGACCTACACTATATGGGCAAAAGTACTGGGACACTTTACATTTTCAGCCTTATGTTGTTCTTCACCAAACTGTTACCGCAATTTTAAAGGCACAATTTTATATGGTGTCTCTGAATGTGGTAGTACAAATGTTTCTTTTACTTGAGCTAGGAGACCCAATAATGGTGCAGCATGACAATGCCCCCAGTGCACAAAGCCAGTTCCCTAAATATATGATATTTTACGTATATAAATATAACCCAGTGCTACTTTCTGTATCTAATCAGAGCTCCAGTTATTCATGTCTGTATTTGTATTTATATTTTAAAACAAAGTTGGCTTGGTCTAAGCTGTAAAGGGTCTTTTGATTGTTTGGTTGTGCTATCTTTCTATCCTCAGCATTCTCTCTAAATTCTGACAGGTCCTCGGCCTTTGAGTTAACGCAAAATGTTAATTTTTTTTTTATTTTGTTCATGCAGTTGTTAGTTTTGTTTGTATATACTCACAATATGCTCACTATATACACTCACTCAGTATATCACTGTAAAAGTGTAAGCTTAAATACATATTAGCATAAATACACACTTTTTATGTAAGACAGAAGCAAGTGGTGTGGTACATTGTTCAAAAGGGGAAGAAAATAACATATTGACAGCAAAAGGGAAGTGTGTGCAGTCCTGGAGTCTTTGAAAGGTTTTGGGTAAATGATCAGTGAAGTTGAGTTGTGCCACTGCCCCCATCTGGTCTTTTGTAGTCTTGCACATCTCCTGGGGCAAAACATTGTCACCTGCTATCTGCGAAGCACATGATAGAGGATTGTAAAAAAATAAAAAATAAGAAGACACACACCAGAGAGCTTAGTGTGTGGGCTCAATTGTCTGTCACTTAGAAACTCAGCGGTTCAGTGAAATTGCTGCTTCGGCTCTGTAATCCAGCAGAATGCCATCTGCCCTTGTACACAAAGTCATACTATTTTAACTGAGTGTAAATAACTGTTTGGTTGTTTCTTGGCTGTAGTGCCATTAAATGATTAGTTCCAGCTTTAGAGAGCTAATGAAAGGTCAAGAGTTGATTTGTGTGCGTCTGGAGTGCATCGCTAACGCTAATGCTAAACCGCCAAGTAGCAAGAACACACTAGGCAATAATATACAACATGGCCGATAATTTGAGACTGAAACAGCCTAGGAACGTCATCAGCGATGAGAAAATACAAGGAACATATTTTGTAGACTTCTAAGGGTTTAATATAATCTGAAAATTGGCTGATGAACACAAATGACCACAAGCACACCAAAATCTAGTGGAACATCTTCCCATAAGAGTGAAGAGAATTACAGTATATGGAAAAGAATGGTACTAAATGTGGAATGCAATGGTCAAAAAAGCACATACCATACATATGACTAGGTGTCCACAAACATTTGCCAATATAGTGTAGTTAAAGAAAGTTAGAATGGAATACTGTTTCCTGTTCATGCTGCGGATGCAACAGATGCAACAGCAGATATTTTATTAATTGTGCACGTATACTATAATCACATAATACAAAATACAAACACAACACAGACAGTATAGAAAGATGATCTAGAGACAAGGGGTTTAGTGAAGAGTGAGTTCATACACAAGTGGAAATCATAGGGATACAGAATCAGGTGCAGAACGTCATGTGACATGAATGTGATGGTGCTTGTGGTACATAGTCCCAGTCCTCAACCCTGACATCTGTGCACAGCTGTTTACAGACAGAAGTGACAGTGTTGCTCCATTCAATGTTGACGAGATTCAAACAACTTATGGTTAGTGGGAAAAAACTATGGACAGTTTAAATATTATTATGATTCAATTTCTGCATATACAGGAAGACTATTTACACAGATTTGACCTGTTTCTATCTCCTATCTTAACATTTCACTAAAAGGTTGATGTTTTCGCAACAAAGAATATACACTGATAACCAAAGCTAATTTATTCAGGCCAAAGTAATTCCTCACCCTGTGAAAGCTTTGCTATACTATGCTTCATTGTAATTTGTTAAAAAGAAACACGAAAATCAGACCCAGCAGAGATGTTTTATATTTTCTGTCGCCAATTTCAGGCTATTATTTCACTGCACGGTGTTTATTGAAGTGTTAACATTTCAATTTTTCTAATTGCTTGTTCAGGAGTAATGACTGGCATGAGGCAAAAATGTATATATTGGATTGTGATTCATATTTTTTAAAACATTCTGTTGTCTGATTAGTTACCAAAAAAATAAATGCATGTTCCTGCGTTCTTACAAATGTATGCAACGCAGGAACATAAGAGGATTACAATATGCTTATACTGAAAATCCTCTCAACATACTTAGTATTTAAATAAATAGTAATACTTTTTAATCCTATTATCTAATTGCCAACCCAGAAATGGAATAGTTGGTTAGGGTTGTCTAATGGTTGTGTCAAAAGCGCTAAAAAAATATTATATATATTTATATTTATAATAACTAAAAAATTATAATTGTTGATACAATCATTAGACAAACATTTGTGACACCTCACCATAAGAATGTTTTTTGAACATCCCATTCCACATTTATTTCCAGTTTGCTTCACTATTTTGGGAAGATGCTCCACTCGATTTTGGAGTGTGCTTGTAGAGATTTGTGTTCATTCAGCTACAAGAAATGTAGTAAAGTCAGGCACTGATGTAGGTGAGGTGAGGAGGCCTGGGGTTCAATTTATCACAAAAGTCTTAAACAGGGTTGAGGTCAGAGCTCTACAGCAGGCCACTCAAGATCTTCCACACACCTTCCACACAGACCATGTAAAGTATATCTTCTGAATGACTGAGCTGACTTTGTCCACAAGGGCATTGTCAGGCTGGAACAGGTTTGTGTCTCCCTGTTCAAGTGAATCGAAAATGTAATGAATTATAAATAAATGTAATTCCTGCAACAATTTGGAGAAGAACAACATACGGCTGGAAAAGTCAGATGTCCCATATTTTATATGGACAACGTTAACTGCATACTGCTTCTATTACAATTTTATCTATTTATCTACAATAGGGTTCTAAACTGGCCTGCCTGCAGTCTAGAACATTCACCATTTGAAAATATGCAGCGCATTATAAAACGAAAAATACAACAAAGAACACCCAAAACTGTTGAGCAGCTAGAATCCTGTATCAGACATATATGGAACAACATTCATCTCCCAAAATTTCAGCAGCTGGTCTCCTCAGTTCCCAGAAGTCAAGTCAAGTTTATTTTTCAAGTGTTTAATTCACTAATCAACATGGACATGGTCAAATATCGATGCTTTATGCAAATGTATGTTTATTACAAGTGAAACCAAACTCAACATAGAGCATGAAGACAAAATATTCTTGTAAATGTTTTAAAGTAATTATGGTATTTACAACTACTGTCCTGTTTTTAAAGGCGTGAACAGCGTTTTCATGCAGAATTACTATTTCGATTAGAACTGAGCTGATATTTACTACCGAAGTCCTAAGAATCTATGCATTAAATATTTTCTTCTTTCTCGTTTTCTTATTGCTCTGTTATGCTTAGAGTTTAGTGAATAAAAATGTTATTTTTTTAAGGAGTTTATAATTTTTTTTTTATATCTGAGTAAAGAAAGGATGTTGTAAATGAATGTGTTGCATAAAGGTTTTAATTTAGCCCCTTTTCGATTTATTTATTAATATATTTAAAAAAAAAATGCTCAAATAAAAATGTGCGCTGCATTAATCGTGCGTTGATAAAATGAGTGCCCTCAAAGTTATTTAGCATTAACATGTTAACATATATATATATATATACATAACATATATATATAATTAAAAATAAATTCAAGAAAATTAAAGATTGAGGTTTATTTATAAAATGTTATTGGGGGTCGACGCACACACTCTGTGTGAGTCTTAGATTGTAGATGCATTAAAAATGTTTTTCAGCGTGGAGAATAAAATATACAGTGAGGTCATTTTCAGGAAATTTTGTCTACCACTTATTGGTATACCACAGTTTTTAGGGTAATAGGGGCTATTTGGATAGCAATGCCATTTCCAGACTAAATTACTAAATTACTGTTGGCCTCTCACAATTTAATCACTGTGGACTTTCAGATAGGCTATAAAAATATTAACGCAATTCCTGCTGACCAGTATTTCTAAGTATATTTTTATCCAAACCAAAAAAATGGCCTTAAGGGTCTTTGCCGTTTTGCTGCGATCTCTGCAGGGCATAAAAGATACACATGAACAGGTTCTGACACGCCTACAAGTTGAGTTGCATGATGAAAACACAAATAAGGTAGCCATAGCACTTGTCGACCAACTGTGTGGGGGTCTTTTTGTTTTTGTTTTTTGAAAGGCCAAGATCAAATGAAACCCTGGAGTAGCTGAAGCTTCCATCAAAAGAAAATACCAATTTTCTCTTAATTTTCTGAACAAGCCCAGAGCTCAGGGTCTTGTTTTTTGCCAGGGAGAAAATACAAATTGGAGGTTGCTGACTGGAGAACTCGTTCAAAGTAAAAAGCTGTGTCTTTGCTTCATATACTTATTTCTTGCTTTATTTCTTCATTTCTTTATATTCATGAAGCCAATTCATGAATTTGGAATGAGGTATTAGCCGCCCCCACCCCCCCAGAGTCCTGCGGTTTTACAACCTAAATCAATTACTAACACTCACGCCTTAGTTGTTACCTGCCAAGTTTACCGCCACAGGAGGCTCAGAACTTTCTCACATCAAAAGATGTGCCAACACAAATGCTGAACACCCCCCTGCAACCCCACCCACCCTAAAGGCTTTCCATAGATGAACTTTTGCTTTTCTTGGATGAAAAGGTGTTTCGCTGGAGATCAACAGGCACAGCAGCCAGAGACAACAAGAGGACGAGGAACAGCTACATCTAAACGCAGAGGTGGATTCTCAAATGTGGGAAAAACTGGGAGAAGATTCTTCCACATGAATGCAGTCCAAGCTAGATTTAACCAACCAATGTTCATACTGATATTAATATTTACAAGTAAACACTTCAATGAGTAGTTTTTTTTCTTTTTTTTGTACAATCAGGAAAATAGTCAACATTTGACAAGCCATATAAAACCTGAAATCAAATCAAATCAAATCAAATGTATACAGTTTAATGAGTAATGTTTATTGAAAATGTATACACCTTGATGAATTACATTTATATAGGAATATAAAAGTGGGAATTATATCATACTTATTTCAAGTTGCTTTTATTGTCATTTCTACTATGCACAGTGGTACACAGTACACAGTAAAAAATGAGACAACGTTCCTCCAGAACCCTGGTGCTACACTAAACAACATAGAGCTACAACACAACACAAAGCTACATGCATCAAGTGCACAAGAGACAGTGTGGGACAACACATGTAACGCAAGATCCTGTTGACCAGTAAACCTACTGTATACTCTGAATTTACAGAACTGTGCAAAGAGGACTATAAAGACTATAACCAAGAGTATATGTACTTCATTATGCAGATTAATGGTTGCATGATTCCTGTACCGTAACAGCGTCTGGTGGTCATACACATAATCACAGCTGTCTCTGGTGTCCATGTTTTGTAAAAAGTCGGGCTAAATATGGTAAAAGCACCATTTTTGGATCCAGAAAGGCCACTACGAGCTACTGCCGTGCCGCCATCTTGGATTCATATACTTAAACTATATTAAACAAAATCAAATCATCCAATCAACATCAGAAAAGGGACAAATGTGATTGTTGTATTCTTGGCACTGGATGTTCACATCCAATAGTCATTGGCACACAAATGGTACATATAATTGTGCAAAAGAAATTACAAGTGGGTGGCAATATTGTAGTTTTGCAGCTTTGCAAGTTAATGAGAAAGGTCAGAGGAGAATAGCCAACTATACAATCAAGAAGACTACAGTGACTCAAATACTAGTGCTCTAGATTCATAATGAGCAGAAAAGCATCTCATACACATTATACTGAACCTAGTATCATATTAGTTACAACAGCAAAGTTGTAACATCGTGTGCACATTCTGTCAGCTAAGAAAATAAGTCTGACACTAGCTCCTGACCTGTATCTGTCTGATTTTATGTACTGTGATTTTGCCACATAATTTATAATTGTATGAAATACCAGTGTAAACCCTTACCTCATTAAAACTTTCTTTGCCCTAACATTTATAATCACAAACTGAGAACAGACTTGTGAAAAAGAATTGTGAAAATAAGTATAAACTTGTAACTATGAAACTATATTTTCCTTTTCTTACTTTAAAATCACATATGGCTAAAAAAGGTGTTTCGATACCATTAGAAAAAAGTTATTCATTATTAGTAGCTTTTTCACGTATCTGTACTTTAATGGAGTATTTCCATTTTGGGATACTTTAACTTCACTACACTTCAAAGTCATATATCTCACTTTTTACACAACTCCATTTAGTGAAATCTGTGTAAAGCTGCTTTGAGACAATGTCTATTGCTAAAGACACTATACAAATAAAATTTTTATTGAAATCCTTTTTTTTTATACGTATAAAACCTTAACTGGTCAAACACACAGCAAGCCACCAATCAGGGAAGAGCACGTGCTCTGTTTTGAGCTTGTTTTGATTGCCGCTTGGCATTATCTACTCAGCACAATCATACAGTACAGTTCAACAGCAAGCAGAACATTGTGAGAGGAAGAAATGATGGAAGAAACGCCTGACTCTAACTTGCCACAACACCCGTGGTCTAATTTGCACAATGTTTTGTTAATAGATTGTTGTCCAAAGATTAGCATTAGAGTTTTTTCACATAAACTGAGTTGTGACAAAAATGATAATAGGAACATGGATCCTCAGTTTAGATTGTCAGGAGCACCAAATTCCTTGGTGTTATTCTGGCAGAGAACTTCACCTGGTCACTCAACACCAGCTCCATCAGAAAGAAAGCCAAGCAGCATCTCTACTTCCTGAGAAGACTGAGGAAAGCCCATCTCCTCCCCCCATCCTGACCATTCTCTACAGAGGGACCATTAAGAGCATCCTAAGCAGCTGCATCATAGCCTGGTTTGGGAACCGCACTGTCTCGGATCGCAAGACCCTACAGAGGATAGTGAGGACAGAAGATCAGTGGAGACTCTCTCCTCTCTATCACAAACATTTACACCACACGCTCCATCCACAAATCCAACAACATTGTGGACGTCCCCACTGACCCCTCACACACACTCTTTACTATTCTTTTATCAATAAAGAGGTACCGAAGCATTTGGGTCTCACATTCAGCCTCTGTAACAGTTTCTTCCCTCAAGCCATCAGGCTCGTCAACACACAGAACTAAACTCACTACACACACACTCACACTCAATTGTGTGTTTCTTAACTGTTACAACTCAAACACACACTCAACACTTATTTCAATTCATACACATCCATGTGTTCAGTACCACTTATTTTATATTCCAATTATACTATAATTGTTAACATACTTTTTTTGCACGCTCACCTCTCAATTGCTGCTTTTGCTGTTTTTGCACAACATTGTGTTTAGGTTAAGTACACTCTTGTTTGTAGTTGTTTTTTGCATAATGTACTGTATACTACTGTATGTACTGCATTAGCTATATATGGTTTAAATAACAATAAAAGCTACTTGACTTGACATTGTCTGTATTAGCACTTGTATGTTGCAGTAGTTTTTTTGTTTTTTGTTTTTTGTGTGTTTCTAATTATTTTGAGTTTTGTTTATAGTGTTCTATGACCAATGTTGCCTGCATTGCTTGCATTCACACCTCGAAATCTACATGACTCCTTTGACACAATGAACAAAATGTATCCAAATAATTTAAAAAGTATGCTGTTCTATAATACATAAAAAAATCCTATTCCTATTACTGCATGCCAATAGGACTTTTAATTCATATGTTTGTAAATGTAACAAATGCATGTTTATAATAGTGTTTTGTTGCTACACCTGATACTGAGAACAGTGGCAACAATATGTATTCTATTAGCAAAATATTTGTGGAAAAGCACAGTTTTGGTAAATGTGATGGGAAGGTTTTCAAACTATTACAAATCGAAACAAGCTGACGCTTAATAATGCTGAATGCAGACTCTTGAGGCACTGCCAGAAGTCTTTTGTACTCTCCTCTTTAGAAGTTTGCAAACTGAACCACGTCGATTGGACCGACAGCAGTAAATCAGCGTCAGCGTTTGTCAGCGGGCGATAAACGTCTTGGTGGGGACCTGATTTGTCAGTAAGCGTCCCACCGTGAATAACTGCATCCCGCCTCGACCGGCGCGTGTCTCCACTCCAAACGCTCTTGCAATGACAACAGCATTGTTGGGAGTATTAAGCTGTCACTCAGCCAGTCCCTCATGGAGACACATGAAAGCGAGACTGACGGAATTACAAGCCCTTCAGCTCCCACCGAGACTGGCACAGACAAAATCGTCAGGTAGTTGGCAATGAGTACGCCCAAGAGTTATGATTAATTCATCGCCGACCTACATGTGTGTCATACAACACGACAGTCTAATAGGATGTTTCAATACACTGTCAAATCGAGAGCAATTCCACATGGTGCTGTGGATACTCTGCTGTTTGATTGTTCAAAAAGAATGGCATCTGTCCTTCTTTTTGTTCAAAGGACCGTATGGTTTGGGTGTAGTTTGAGGTAAAAAATCTATTTTTTGTCAACAGACTCATGTTAGACCTGTGTGTTTTGCTAACAGTTCCTTAGCACTGTTGTGGACCCTATAATGTTCAGCTCTCTGAGCCCAAAGCAGCGAGGGTTAGGCTTTTCCGCTGTTAATGGAAAATCCTATCAACGAATTCCACCAACGGCCTGATGCTTTACCCTCGAATCGAGCCACAGCTTTTTATTGTTATTGCACTAGATATTTCATAGCAGATTATGACTTAATCAAGGGCACCTAGCTTTTAAATGCATAATAAAGTGGTTGGATGTGACTGTGGAACAAGAGCCCTTCATCATTGTTATTATGAGTGTTCTAGGGCAGAGATTGCAGTTAATTCTTCTCTGAGTGACTCCTGCATGGATATTTGCTTATAAAAGTATGATATTTTCTGACCTATTTGCAACATTGGTGAGCAAGTAACAATGTTTAAAAATAAGTTTTGAAAATCATTTCCAATTAAGTAGACAGCTACCGTATCTCTTCTGTATTTTGACTTTATTGGATGGATGGACGAATGGATGGATGGATGGATGGATGGATGGATGGATGGATGGATGGATGGATGATTAATTGATCAGTGGATAGATGGAGCGATAAATCAATAGATCGATAAATCATCTACATTGGAAAAGTGGCAGCTCAGTGCATAAGATGCTGGACTCATAAGGTCATAAATTCATATCTCAAAACCACTTAGAAGCCCTTGAGCCAGGCCCTTAACCATCAACTGCTCAGATGTATAAATGAGTCACTTGTAATCACTCTGAATATGGGTATCTGCCAAATGCTATAAGAGTAAATGCTTGCTAGGAGGAATTTAGCATGGGATGCATTTGGGGAAATTGTTGAATGCATGCTTCACCATCCATGCTCTACATCTCCACAGGCCTCATCCAGACTTTGAAATACATTTGAAACCCTTCTGTAAAGTATCCTTTACTCACTTTTTTTAAGCATTATTATTCACATCTATTACTATATACCCTAATCATCATAACATTGACATTATAACAGTATGAGCCATAAAGTGAATAACACTGATTATCATAGCACCTGTTAGTGAGTTTGATATATTAGTCAGCAAGTGAACATTTTGTCCTTAAAGTTGGTGTGTTAAAAGCAGGAAAAATGGGCAAGCGTTAGATTATATATATAATTTTGCGAGTGCAGGAAATTACTGTAGGCTTCTGCATCCGCTGTGAACATCTTAATATCACGGATGCTGTACAACACACTTTTATAGCACTTACATTGCAGGTAGCAAAATGAGTACTGATTGAAGATCAATACTGTTTATTTTTCTTCTGTCTATATGCACTGCTATGAGCATGATAATACACTCTCAACTCATTTTTGCATATTTCTCAAATATTTCATTTGGTTAAAAGATAAAAAAAAAAGTAGGATTAATTGGCATAGTCTGGCCAGGTTTCTTCCCCAGAGAGACGACATCTGGCCACTGTTGTTTGGGGAGTTTTGATGATGAGTTGGCATAATGGAAACAAATGAAGGCCTACGAGGACGTCGGCAAATCCATATTTTGCTCTGCCCGGCTCCCTTTGGAACACCGGTTCCCTTGATGTGTCTAATCAATCTTGGGCAAGCTGCAGGCATCATCAGTGCCAATTCGGCTGGTGACAAAATTGCCCTGCCACTCTTGATTAGCTGCATGCAAACAGTGCTGACAACATAGGACATCCTGTGGACCCCCGCTTCTTTCTTTCACTCTATTTCTGCACTACATTATTATTCATTGTTATTTCTAAATGAACTGATTTTTGAAGTACATTCAGATCAACTACTTTAATTAAATATGAATTGCTCTGGGGTTGCCTTTGTTTGATTTTTGTAAAAGTAATTCACTGTTAGCAATATGAAACTATTAGTAACTTATCTTATTATAGATATAAACCAATTACATATAAACATAGGAATATTAACACTTGTTAACACATCATTCATAATCACTTTGTCTCTTTAATTAATCTCCTATCTCAGCCTATGTGCTGGCATTGATTTTCTACCCTATCGTGTTCGTCCGTTGTGTGTTAATTCTCTGATTAGCTCGTGTTTTTACACTGTGTTTGAGTCGTGTTGAAGACATTCAGCTTTGCCAATTCCTGCCCAGATTAGGGTTTCACAAATAATTCAACATGGATGCCAAATTTTGTGCTTTTTTTTTTTTTTTTGTTCTTGAAATAGACCAAAGTCAAAGCTTTCTCACTGACCATGAATATTACTGGCTCTTCTACGGCTGTAGGGTTTTATTAATAGATAAATGGATTGAAATATTTAAAGAAATACATTAAAATCAATCAACTAATCTATTTTTAAAAAAAGATAGTTTTGATAATTGTTTCTGACGTATTTGCTAAACAAAAATAGTATTTATTTGAATGTTTTAAACTTATAGTAAAATGAAAAAAGTGAATGATAGAAATGAAAACAACTCAAGATAAAGGTTCATTAGGACAACAGCGCTGTTGCCAAAATCAATCTGATCCTTGTGTCTACTAGTATGAGGTTCATATGACCATAAACAATGTAAAGCGTAGCCCTTGCATCGGGTACAAGTTGGCATTTGTATCGCAATGCATCATTTTTAAACATATTCGCATTGGTAAAAAAAAACTATTTATTCATATATAATTATTAGTAGACGTGGAATACTTATTATTTTGAAAGTGACTAATAATTTGTGGCCAATATTTTATATGCAGATTGAATTCTCCTCGCTAAACTGTTTCGCAAGCCCGTGCTCTCAGCACTACTGCTGCTACATGAATATGACGTATCACAACACTACTGAGAGTCACATAGAATAAAAATTACCATGGCAGAGGTAGAGCTGCATCTTCCTGAAGACACAACAGGAAAAGAAATGTCTTGTTTTATTTAATTATTTTTCTTTTTCTTTTTTTTTTTTGCAATACAAAGGTCTGTTTGTGAAAGAGCATTGCATTAGAAATCAGAAGGAACTTAAGTAAATTGATGATCTGTAGTTCTGATAGTAGTGTAGTGTAAGTTTTTTAATTAATACACTTACTATAATACCTTATAGGTTTTCAAGGAACAACTCCACACTCAAATTTGTTGCTTTCCAATGATCGTAAAACATGTACACAACCACATGCAGCTAAAAATAAGCTTTCTGATTACATAGTATCTCTGGATGGCCTTCATGTATCATTATATGTAACAGTATATGTAACACATTGGTGTGATTATTAACTTTGGTCTTTCATTTAAAGCTAATAATTCTAAAATAATAAAAAAAAGTCTTCTTTTTCTTGAATTATTGTAATGCCTTATTGTCTGGAAGCTTCAGTTGATCCATAAGTGAAAATCTTTCACATCAACTCCATTTTATTAAAAACTTCAGTTAAAAACTGCAATGAATCTCTTGGTTACAGTATGGTTTTTTCACCATATAGTACATGGCTATAGAGTAGATTATCTATTAATTGCACTATCCAGTGTCAGGTGATGATGGGATCCTTGTCCTGATTTCTGCCAAAGGTACTTCCGCTTAAGTTTTCCTTAGTTGCCTCTTTAATGCTTTTTTTTAAATAAAATGTTGTCCTGAACATATACATTTCTGTGACAAATTACAGTTAAAAGTGCTATACACATAATATTTTATTCAATTAATTAGTTTTGGTTTGATGAAAAAGGTGGTAGCCTTTAGCCTAATGTTTAAGGCATAAGACTTTGGATTTGAAGGTAGTGTTCCCAGCCTTACCAAGTCCCGGCCATACCAAGCTGCCACTTCTGGGCCCCTGAGCAAGGCCCTTCCTCCCATCGCTGCTTAGTTGTATGAATGAGATAAATGTTTGGAAACTATGTAAAACGCCAATAAATGGCAGTACAGGGCTGCACGCACAGTCACATGGGAGGTCGGTGCTCTGTGACTGTGACTGTGTGTGCAGCCTTGTACTGCCATTTGAAACAAAAAATGTATCGGGAGCTGTGCAACTTGAGATATTCTGAAAACGTGCGGTACCACATCTGCAATTTCATCATTGGCAGCAAGTTAAGAAACCCTGTCATCTTACACATGAGTTTCTTGCCAGAAACAACATGATCTCATATCCAGATTTGGATCCTGCCAAAGACTTCACCCTCTTCCCAAAGATGAAGATCCAGCTCAAAGGTCGCCATTGCGGAGATCCAGCGTAAATCAATGAAGGTGCTTGACACGCTTTGAAATTAAAACTTCCAGGATACATTCCAGAAGTGGAAGAATCGTGAGGAGCGCTGTATTAATGTGCAGGGGGGGTATTTTGAAGGGGATAGTGTGTGAACATAGATAAATAAAGTACTTTCTGGTAAACAGGGCTAGTCTCAAAACAGTTGGATGCCAACTTGTTTTTCACTCTGGATAAGGCCGTCTGCCAAATGCCATTAAAGTAAATGCTAACAAACATTTTTAGCCAGATCTTTCTGTTCCCTGATGTCAATTCTTGGTTTCTTTGCTTATAATTCATTTTCAGCATTCAAAAATAAAGCCAAATGACATTTGCTTTTGCATAAAAAACTGAGATTATGACTTTTTACACATTTTTCTGTGTCCTAGTGCTCATTCCCTCATGCTTTCCTTCCATTCTGTGGAAAACCATATCACATAACCAAAGGTCGTAGCATTTGTAATAATGCAACAGCTTTGTTTGAGCCTAACACTCAAACCAACCTCTGCACCTGGACAATGTCCTGCCTTTCTCACTCCCCTCCATCATCCCTACCTTGTTCTCGTCTTTTATTTTATGCCTCCTGCTCTTTGGAGAGCGAGCCAAAAGTTGTTCTCTGTGCACGCTAAATGTTTAATGTGCAGTCTGGCTGCATCAGTGTCTCATTAAAGGAGGGAAGATCAGATACAGCTCTGACTGGATTTTAATTACCTATGGAGGATAGAGGAAGAGATGCAGTGCTCAGGACCACTGACTGATTAGACCCCCGGGCAGCCAGACCCCAGGGCCTGTCATTAGAACATTCATTTCCGCTTCCCTTACCAAGAACAAGATGTAACTCCAGCAAGTATGTGTGTGTGTGTGTGTGTGTGTGTGTGTGTGTGTGTGTGTGTGTGTGTGTGTGTGTGTGTGTGTGTGTGTCAGACAGAGTGCAATTGATATGTTATGAAAAGTTTCAGCATTTTAACTACCAAGAGAAATGCAGCACACTGGAGAAGCTGATTTTTTTTTTCTTCTTCTTCTGTAAAATTGGCACAGACTTAATGGAACCTGTTCTTCATTAACAACATTTATGATGATGGTTGATTTAACATGCATAAATGATTTTAACATGCATTGGCCTCTAGTAAAATGTGCTTTAATTTAAGGTTTAACAAGATGTGACATATTGTATGGGAAAATGTAGCATTCGGTATAAACATATAAGCAAAATAAAATGAAAGGGGGTAAAAATGAGGTCAAGCTGAATTTCATTATGTCAATGAGGAGACAAAGAGGCATGTAGTGCAAATGCGATTTGGGATTGCTGAGATAAGCATTGCATTAAGACTATGAAATGGGTTTACGAAGCCATGACATACACACAGGTATTATTCCACTAAGCCATTTGAAAGAATAAATAATATATCTCACGAAAGCTGAGAAGCCAGAGAAATTGTAAATGTCTCTTTTTTTAATCTTAAGGGAAATTTGTGGACGTGTGAGAAAATGAATCCCAGCTGATGTCTTGCTCTTTTTTTTTTACTCCGTATTTAACTCCTAAGTATCTTCTCAGCTGAATGGTATTTAGATGTAAGTATGGGAAAATAAACTAACTAGCAGTGGGTTTGATAGTTAGACATCAAATTAGAGTCTGGTTTTGCTATGAACTCTATTCATTTAAAACAATAGGGTACAAACATCTGTAAGAATCTTATTAATAAAATCTTTATTTAATAAAATGTTAATATTCAATGATACATTATTAAATTGTAATATTTGTGCTCCAAAGTATTTCTGTATTTCTTTTTCCACCACTTTTATACTACCACCTACTACTAATATTTTTTGGGTTTTTTTGTTGTTTTTTAATGAATTCTATTAAAATTGCTATATTAAGAAAGAAAGGCGCTTTATGCTTGTCATGTGTACTTTACAGCACAGAGAAATCCTCTCTTCGCACATCCCAGCAATGTTAGAAAGCTGGGGTCAGCCATGATACAGAACCCCTAGAGCACAGAGGGTTAAGGGACTTGCTCGAGGGCCTCAAGAGACTTCCAAACAGTAACCCAGAGCCTTAACACTGAGCTACCACCTCCTTAGTTTGTCTTCTCCACTTCCACATTTTAAAACAAAGCACTTTCCTATTTCAGGTGAAGGGAACATTTTATAGCAGCACATACAAAAATATCCAAAGCTGTATTCATTCAATTTTGTGGTAACAGTTCAGAAAAGAAACACATACGGCTTAAAATGTCAGGTGTCCCAATACTTTTGTCCAAATATCGTATGTCTCTATGTCATGTAGCTGTGGAACAGCTTATTTAAACCGTGAGATTCAAAGAATGATAAAAACAAACTGGAGCTAACAGGATTTTAGTTATCTTCAGACTGCTTTCACCTCTGTGTGTGTTAAACATGGTCTTTGCAGGCAGATAGCCAAGGCAAGCTGGGAAATTGGCCTAAATGAAACCATTTCCAAGTACGTGTGGTAAAATACTGTATATTTTATATATTTATCTTGACGCAGAAACCCTCTGTTAAAGAATTGCTCAAAGCACTATTTATCTTTCTTTTTAAAAAACCATCAACAGCAGAATCCAAGGGTTATTTTCCATACTGTAGATATTATTAAAGAAAAATATGTCATTTTTATTATTCTTTCACAACAGATGAAATCGTGGCAGGAGACTGAGACTTGGAGTTGTAATGCGTTTGCACTTTGCCTTACATCAAAGATGGTTTTCTCTGACTTGCTGGCTGATGATCAAAGTTATGAAGGCCATCATGGACCAAAAGGATATTTAATTGACACGTTCTTTACACAGAAGGCTTATTCAGAATAGTATTAAATTGCAAGGATTGTGCATAGATCAACAAAGGCTTTAGTGTTTGTACTAGCTAAGGTTCACACTAGCAAATTTCTTCCCCTTTAAACCACAAGGATCCAGTTTGATCGTTTGAGGAAACAGAATTTTCCAGTAAAGCTGTCCAGCAATCACAAAACAATTCCAGTACAGAGAAGGTAAAGTTTGGGCCAAACTTCTGGTCACCCACAACCTCAAAACGTCAGAGCAATTACTGCTTTATAATCATATGGAAATTAAAAGGGTTGCATCAAGGTTAGCCTATATATCACTGTAATGGATTACCACAAATATCCACACAATGTTCTTTTTTACTTATTCAATGTATCCTATTTCCAGTTCCAATTTTCTACTTTCTCATGCTCTGAACCTCAGCTGAGACCTGCTCAGCCACCGAAGATGCATCCAAAAGCGAATAGTTCAGGATAATATTTCGCCTAATGGCAACCCCTGCTCCAAATCCTCCAGCATGAATCAAGCTTATAATTACACAGACTTCTTTTGATGTGCCTGAGAAGGTCAAACATGAAATGTCAAACTGCATGACATATTCATATTCACTTATAAATATATTAAATAAAAATAAAAAAACAATTCTAAAAACATGGCATTCAGTTTCACTAGCAATGCCAGGTCATCATTACACTTGAAAAGATCAGAAACAGACTACGGGGTGAAATGACATTTTAATATTAACTTTAAAGGGACAGGATAGCAATGCTATTACTTGGGTTATTTTCATAGCCTTTAAATCAGGATCGCTCGGCTTAGGAGAAGCGAAAGTGTGAAGACATTGAGTGCAGAAAATAATGAAATGTAATCTACAGTTAGGAGTCTTTGCTCTAGTAATTTCAGCAAATCTATTTGAGTGAACTAGCTTAACCTTCTTAATGCTCACACAGATTGTTTTATTAAGAAATATGAAACAGCACATTCAATATGGGTGTTCAATCTTACAGTGATTAATATGAAAGTTTGGCAAATGCACAGAAAAATAAAGTATAATATAATGTGTAATCCATGTTTCCAATGTAGTGGTAATTAGATTTCATTACATTTTTGGATAATTTTTTCTTTATTTTGGAAGAGGGCTGTTTAATTATAGTGATTAGCATTCTTATGAGTTTATTTTATTAATGAAGAATAATTGAAAATTATTAAGAGCAACTAATCCCCACTATTACAAAAAAACTATTCAATAATCACCACTGTCACCAATGACTCATTACTAATCACTAATCACCAGTGTTCCCAACAACCAACCACTGATTACCACTGTGCCCAATGATTAATCACTAATTACCATTGTTCCTAACAACCAACCACTGATCAACACTGTTCCCAATGGTTAATCACTAAACACTATTGTTCCCAACAACCAGTTACTAACCAGTATTGCTTCCAATTACCAATAATCAGCATGGTTAGTCCCATCTGCAAACTCATTGTTCTTTGTTTAAAACACTTGTTTTTTTTTTTTAAATGTAATAAAAGCCATAATTTCCATCTTCACTGTTTCCTTCCAACCACTTAATCATCACCATTGTTTATCCCAGCTGCACTGCTTTGTCAGTTAGCAACACTGTGAGAAACAGTAAAAACATTATCAGTATTCATTAAAAAACACCAGTTAAAGAAACATTCATATCTGATAATTTGGCAATTGCCTTTATCCAGAGCAAACAATGAAAGCATTAAATGGAAAAGTGTGTCTCTGGTACAGTCACTTTGCCACTAAGCTAACATCTGCTTATAAGGGAAATACACCAACAATATTTAAACGTGGGATGACCTATTTATTTGACAGGCGCTACCATGACTGAGCCAGGAACGTGTCTTCTTTAGCAAATGGGTGATGGCCTGACGCTCACCCAACCGTACTGATTTCATCTGGTCCACAAACTGCTGTGGAACAACAGCGATTAAATCATTTGAATCTGGCTGCCTGAACACGACCACAACTCAACCCTGATGAGGCAGAATCCCAGGCTTGACATGAATCAGAACATTCAACCCAAAACTGAAAAGCACCAGTATTAAATATGGTTGGCTAAATTGAAGCCAGATTCCAAAATACAGGGCAAAGAGGACAAAACTTATATGTACAATGTCTTCACCGTCTTTTCCACAATTTGTCATGTTAACTTTTACATTTGCAGCATTTAACAGACACCCTTTAACCAGAGCATCGTACAAAAGTGCTTTAGGTTTCTAACAATGAATCTAATGATTATCAATGAACATGAAACTTGTGTGCAAAACAAACCTGGTGGTTTGAGGTGCTGGAACAACTAGAGAACCCAGATTAAAAAAAATGAAACAAATCACTACAACCTTAATCATAACTCATACATTAGACATGATGAAGCATGGTGATGGTGTTTACAGTTGCCGTTGTCCTATTGGTTACTTCTCTGAATATTGCAGATTTGGGACAACCTCATTCGGGGCAAAGTCACTGTTTTGCCATATTCTTTCACAATTTTATCAATGGATTTAATGGTGCTCAAAGTGACAGTCCAAGTTGAGTGTAAGCTACTGTAGTCTCATTGTTAGGTTGCACAGTTTTGGCTCACAATACATTTACTCCTGCAGTAATTGACCCTTATGAAGCTAGGAGTCATATTTGCTCCTAATCAACCGCAATCTGAGATGCCAATCCAAAGAAATAAAGTAAATTGTGCAAAATTGATGTGACAGAAAGCCCAAACAAATATGCAAGTAATTTCAGGTCAAGGTGGTCACTCAACAAGACTGAGCCAGATATTAAACATCTATTTGAGGGAAAAAACCCTAACGCATGTGAGAAGCGGTACAGTCCTATCTCTGCAGCAGCAATTCCCAGTGCCAACAAAATCATTGCGGCTCAAACACCCACAGAGAGGACAAGCTAATTAACCAACAATTAAAGACCCTTAAATATTTAGGTCTCTTAATGAGACCTTGTCACCTCGTGTCTCTGTCTTCATTCTTCCAACCGTTTCTGTTAAACAGGTGAAATAATAAACACCAAAAATGATCTGCATTCGAAAACTGACATCTCATGAAGAATAAAAAGTTCACATGCACATAATTCTGTTTATTACATTCCACATTTAGTCCTTATTTGCTGTTATAATAACCTCCACTCTTTAGGGAAGATGTTTCTCTAGATTTTTGGCGTGCCCTTGTTAAGATTTGTGCTCATTCAGCCAAAAAAAAGGGTTAAGTACAGTCAGGTACTGATGTAGGTGAGGTGTGAAGGCCTGGGGTGCAGTCAGCATTCCAAATTATCTTAAAGGTGTTCAATATGCTTGAGTTGAGAGCTCTGTAGCAGGCCACTCAAGATCATCCATTCCAACCCATGGAATGCATATCTTCATGGAGCTGGCTTTGTGCACAGGGGCATTGGTTCAAGTAAAGGAAAAATAAAGTCATGCCTAAAGTGTGCATTTTTTATGGAAGAATCCCATATAGCTGAAAAGGTACCAATACTTTTGGTAATATAGTGTAAGTCTCTCTAGCTCTTATAAAGGAACCTAAAAAGCATTTGTCATGTTTATCCTGGATGTGCCTAATGTTTAAATGCCATTATAATGCTTTTCACACCAGTACCTATGATATTTATCCCATACCACAAATGAAGCATTTCTAAAAAATGTTGTCATGCATGGCTACAACATCTGTGTAACAAATTCCACACTCTTCATTTAGACAAGTTCAGTCAGCTCGGTTAGTGACCTATGACGTGACACACCACTGTTTTATCCCAGTTAACACGCTTGAGTGCTCTGATGAATCTAACAGCCCTCCAGGGAAAAACTCTTTCTAATTCCACAGGCTCTTTATTATGATTGTTATCACCAATGCTGCCACATTCTCTCTTCACACTCCTGCTTTTTTTTTCCAATAAATGTTAGAAGATAGCGAGTGAGTGGTCCTTGTGGTGAACCCCAGCTCCCAGCGGTCATTATCATCCCTGTTTTACCATCTCTCCATCACCCAATGATGTGGCTTGCCTCGGTTGAGACCAAACAGATGGTGGTGCAGTATCTGAGATGACAGTGCGTCAGAGCAGATGGCCACCTAAAGGGCACCAACCCCACGACAGCTCTTCGAAGAGAGGGACAGATGAAGACAGGATTGTGATTAGGTATAGTGAATTTTTAATTAAATCACTGCAGGAAGGTTGAGGTGAAAATATTGGTAGACGAGTGAAAAAAAAGTGTTCTTCGCATAAAAAAAAAAAAA
Organism: Silurus asotus; assembly: GCA_024362625.1. Classification (NCBI taxonomy): domain Eukaryota; kingdom Metazoa; phylum Chordata; class Actinopteri; order Siluriformes; family Siluridae; genus Silurus; species Silurus asotus. The sequence continues at coordinate 6,086,812 of MU551577.1, forward strand.
AGATATCAGAAGAATAAATGTCCATTTTCTTGGAGATGTTTACATTACAAAAGTATATACATATTTATTTATTTATTCGAACAAAAGTAGTTTTTTTTATTTGATTTGTCGATGGACAAGTGTGTGTTTATATTAAAAATATTATGTAATGATATAATGAATGATATAATAAAAACATTGTTTTTCTTTTGTCAGTGTTTTTTAATTTAATATATATATTTTTTTTTAGAATTAACATTCAATAAAATAAAGGTTTTTATTTTTTTCTCTCGTTTTTTCACTTCCATAGTGAATAAAAACTAGATAAAAAAAATCTGACTCAATTATTGCACATTTGATTCCAATCATTATTTATCCTAATATTGCATCGACACAGTTTATAAAGCAATAACCAGAAGGCGTCAGTCATCAATGTGCACGTTACAGATGCTTTCTGGTAACATGTTCATATGTTTCAGGGATTTCTGCCACCATCCTGCAATAATGCTGTATAAAGACAGCTTGTCGCTAAGTGCGTCAAACGTCACCGGGGACGCACAAATCATTTTCTGAGTTGTGCGAGTTGTTTACGAAGCACACGGCTCGGAGCCAATTATCACGGGTTTTGAGCTCGTTTAAAATTTGAAAAAAAAAGCATTACTCTTCATTTGCCTAGATTCATCATGCTTGCATGTGACAAGCTTGTTGTGTTTTACACGCTGATCCTGGGAAGCTTTTTGTGTTTTAAATGACGATTGTGAGATGATGTCGGTATTCTGTTTCCGGACGAATTTGCGTAGAACGTTGATTTATTCACAAGCGAACGTTCGAGCAAGGCGGCCGAGCGTCTACTTCATTTGCCTTTCATGTGCCTCCGTGGAAACCATTGCAACAGAAACGCGGCATATGCCAGCTGTCAGTTGAAAAGGAGGTCAAAATGGATAAATATGCATCTTTGAAGTTAGTTCTCATTAGTCCGACATGAGCAGGGAGTGACAGAGACAGAAGGGGGAAAAAAACGGTACAAACTAATTTCAAAAGAATATACAGAAAGCTGTGTGATTAGAATCATGTAGTGATGATGTGAAGATTATTTGCAAAGGAGTGTGTTAGAGTGAAATATCAATCTTACAAATAGATACGATTAGCATACCGAAACAGTCCATGGTGGCAGTCGGGAATAATTATTCCAGCATGGTTGTCCCACTGTTCTATTCACATTGCAGCAAGACAAATGGTAATATTGAACATCTTTCTCCCACTGCATCCCTTTTTACAGGCCAAGCTGACTGCTCCCGATGGGTTTGCCAAGCTCGGGTACCACGGCTGGTGGAGTGACATTACTAAATGCCATGTCGGTGCAAAGGGAGCAGCGTGCTGCAATAATGATGGAGTGGCCGTGCCCACGGGTCGGGAACGGGGCCTGCTGTGGGAGCTGCTCCCTCGCTGCACCAGATGGAAGGCACAAGAACCTGAGCTATTATGTGAGCCACAGTGGGCCTTTCTCATCCTCTCTATTTTTTCCTCTTGTCTCTCTTGCTCATCTGCTTGCTAACTGCTGGGCCAGTGTGGTCATTAGCAGGCACTTCACTGCCAAAAGACATCGAGTGCATTGAGGCAGTCGCTTTTAAAGGACCTAGAGAAAAATGAGAGAAATCCAGATGTAAGGATAGTGGGAAGTTTATGATGTTGGGTTTTAAGTTGGTATATGATGATGGTATGTTGTTACACTATTTATATGATGAGGCTTTGTTCCCTCTTGCTGAAGAAGATACTGGAGGAATTTGTAACAAAAAAATTAACATCTGATGAAAAAGAAGAATAACAAGAACAAAAAGAAGAAACCAACAGTGCACATATACACCGATCAGACATAACATTAAGACCATTCGCCTAATATTGTGTTGGTCCCCCTTTTGCTGCCTAAACAGTCCTGCCCATCGAGTATTAACAGTATGATCTTCTTCAGCAGTTTGAGCTACATGAGCTCATCTGTTGGATCTTTTGATAGATACTGACCACTGCAGACCAGGAACAGCCCACAAGAGCTAAATTTTTGGAGATGCTCTGACCCAGTCGTCTAGCCATCACAATTTGTCGACCTCGCTCAAATCCTTACGCTTGCCCATTTGTCCTGCTTCTAACACATCAACTTTGAAGATAAAATGTACACTTACACAGTGTATATTATACATATTTAAAGTTGTCTTGGAAAAATCTTACATTGGACCATCTGTGCACTTTTTGTATTGGTTAATGCCTTAAATATTTGTCTTATATTCCTGGCAGTAAATCCAATCCAATTTCTGCTGGTTTTTAGCTGGTAAATTTCTAAATTCAGATTCACAGCCAACCATATCTGTTCAAGGACTGATTATCTTCAGTGGCTGTATCCTATACTAAAGTTACTTTAATGCGAGAACAAAATCCAAGAAAATCCAATTCACTCGTTTACATTTGTAATGTTTCCAACATTTTATTAAATTTCATTGTACAACCTTTTTTTTTGCCACAAGCACACTTTTTTGTGAGAATCATGGCATCTCAGCAAGCACAGCAAGCACTGTGTATCTCTTGCTTTTCTTATACAATGTTTTGATTGGAGAATCCTTCCCTTTGCCATTTGAAGGCATTTTGTGAATGTAGATGTGAGGTAGAGAACATCAGTCTAATTCTTTCATAGCAGATAGTTTTGGTTCTGATGTTCTTCGTTCAGTCGAAAATGTTTTGCTTTATGCCACTAGTTAGCAGCAAATGAGACAAAATTGGGAGGAAAAAACCTTAGCATAACCCAATGATGTAGTTTTTTATCCCTGAAATTGTGGGAGCACATTTACAGCAGGCCCTGTAAACTTTCATTTACATTAATCATTGTTTTGTTCGCAGTGCATGTGTATTCGTATGTGTTACTTTAGTGCTTTCCTGACACGATGCTGTGTGTGTGGTAACATTGGTAGAAAAATACATTCTTTAGACTTTAGTGAAGAAATTGTATACAAATTTGCACATTTACACTATTTCACTATGTCAAATGAGATGACAGTAAATGTGCAGAAATGTAATATGTGACAGGCTTTCATCAGGGACCTCTGCAACAACAACAGTCACTCGAACCTTTCAGAATTCATCCGAATATATTGTCCTAGTATTAATATATTATTTATAACAAAATTACATTACAGGGAGTGCAGAATTATTAGGCAAGTTGTATTTTTGAGGATTAATTTTATTTGAGGATTTTATTTGAACAACAACCATGTTCTCAATGAACACAAAAAACTCATTAATATCAAAGCTGAATATTTTTGGAAGTAACAAAATTACATTAGATCTTTTTTTACTCTGGAAGCTAAAATGATTTATGTAAGGTTTTTTTTGTATTTCTTTTAATACAAATTCCTTCTGTTAATGTATTTTTTTAATAATGTATTAATTTGATATACAGTAAACCAGAAAATTATGTGTAGTAAAATATACAGTCATTTTTGCAAACCTGTTCCAAACAATTTTTTGCATTACATGTGTAAAACTGACAAGACCCATGCTGTTTGGTGTGTGTATGGCGTGCCATGAACAACTGCAGGAGCCCCCTCACTTACAGCCATGTCCTGAGGAAGCGCTGCCACTGAGGGGTTGGAGTTCTGTGATCCTGTAGCTTTGCATGAACTCTCACATCTGTTTAAAGTTGCGTGGGATCTGACTGTGGCTGAGCATAACACAGGGTGCAGCAGGAAATGAGCCCTGCGGAGGGAAGTCAGTGAGGGACGACATTCCCGCTGACATGCCTCAACTCTGTGGTCCATAAAACCTGGCTCGAATTTTGCTGGTATCTACAGATCCCATCTGAGTCACAGGAGCTCTGGGTAACCCTAACAGGACAATCTGGAATAATATACAAGATAGGGAGAGAGGGGGTCTTCGTGAGGAAAGCAGACGAATTGCGTACAGATTTTGCATGATGTTAGCCCAGGGGCACGACTGTCTCACTGTAAACAAAGCGCGCTACATCCTTGTAATTCTTTTTTTGTCACTAGGGGCATGTCATCGTTTCTCTGATTCCAGTTAACGTAAAGTAATATACGAGGTGGAATCAAAAAGACGAGCTCTGTTTACAGGACAGTACTTTATTTATCAACATTTACACACTATCACCTTCAAAATAGTTCCCTTGCTAAGCAATACAGCGCTCCAAACGTTCCTGCCACTTCTGGAATGTGTCCTAGAAGTCTTCTTTTCGAATCATGTCAAGCACCTTTTGGATCTTTGCAATCGTGTCAAAAGGCGACATTTAAACTTGAGCTTTATCTTCAGGAAGAGGGCTAAGTCCACAAGAGCCAAATCAACACCTCGAACAACTGGTGGCAGCGTCGCCGTGTCAAATGTATGTCATGTCTAACATCTATGTGGCAGATTCATGCAGAATTTCACGTTTGCTCTTTGTTATAACTAGCTGTCTATGATGAAATAGCAGATGTGGTAAAGCTCATGGTCAGAATAGCACCAGTTAGCAGCATTAATCTCTTATGTGTGGGTATTGCAGTGCCACTTCTATCCCAAAGATAATATATTTCCATTTAATACAGCCAAACTTAGTGTATGTGATTATCTGGCCATTACACATATGTGTCCCAATGCAAAGATATGAATATGAAGTTTGACATAGATTGTTCTTTTATAGATTGTTATAATAACATATACTGTAAATAGTGCCCTTTTCTTCACTATTTTCTGAGTGACAAAGTTAGGTCCCAACTGTTCCATGATTGCCTTTTTACAGTAAATTGATGAGACTCATCCTGTGACTTTAGTCGTCCTTTGATCCTAAGAAGCAAATTCCTGTTTTCTGGCTGCCGGGAACAGGGTTTGTTTCGCTGGATGTATGTGAGCTGTGTCTGGACTCTCTATTTTGAAGAAAGAAAAACCCTCTGACTTAATCATGAAAGCCCTTGTGATCAAAACAACTTTGATTTCAAAGTAATAGGTCACAGACTATTTCATAATACAGGCCAGCTGTCTTTTATAGGACCCACATTACAGCTAGAATAAACATAGACCTGCTGCATTCTAGTTCGGGGGATTGTGTTGGGTTTCATTGCTGTTTAAATATATTGCAGCTTGGCAGACATAACAATGGAAAGCCTCAACATAATAAAACCAGTTTTTCTTTCTTATAGTATATAAATGGTTGTAAATTCTGAGGCAAAATTGAATAAATATCAAATAAAAATCCTGCTAAAAGGCAAAAAAAACAGCTTTAAGATAGGTATTAAGTAAATAAAATAAAGAAATAACCCTAAAACAGTAGCTTTTAAACTGGTCTCCTTGACACATAGCCAAAGAGCCATGTTTTTTTTAAATATTTTGTCAAATCACCACAGTCGTTCAGAATTATTGTTTCTAGTGGTCAAATTGGGAACTGCAACACGCACCAATAGAGATCCATTGGGACAGGAATCACACTGCTCAAATAAACATTTTCATTAAAAGAGACACTTAGACAGGGTTACTGTAGGGGACAGGACAGTTAATGGCAGGGTTGCCAGAGTCCAAGTGAACCCACTCTAGCTTCTAACATCTTATTTCCAACAAATAACCACCTGACAAGGTACAGGCACACGCGTGTACACGATATCTTTGGATGCAGTAGCGTAAAATTTTCTTTTCAACTCGAACTAGGAGACCCAGACCTGTTCCAGCATGACAACGCCCCGGTGCACAAAGCTAGCTCTATGAAGATATGGTTTACATAGATCAGAGTGGAAGATCCTGAGTGGCCTGCAAAAGAGCTCAGAGCTCTACATCTTCCAGAAGAGTGGACGTTATTATAACAGCAAAAAGATACTAAATGTTAAATGGAATATTCGAAAAGCACCTACAACTATTATGGTCAAATAGTCCACAAACGTATGTCTATATAGTTTATTTGCCTACAGTTAATGTCTTGGACCTGTTGTGCTCTGCTGGTGGAAAGTTCCAGTTTCAAAAGAACATTGGCTCCAATAAAAACCTAATATATTGTATAGGTTTATATAGTAAATATCTGTATTATGTTTGTAGTGAGGTTGCAGTTATATTTTTGTGCTAGAAGAAGAAAACAGCACACAAATATGTTAACTGCTACATTTATTTTTGGCTTAAACCCAAAATATAAATTTTTCCGAGATGCATTTGCAACCAATTCTCCACTCTGGAAGTCTCCAGCAAGTCATTAGTTAGAGCCACGTGTAGAGCAGCCGTGGTTATGGAAATCAATGTTTATTATTCGGAGCAGTGATCCCTAACCGTGTCTGCATTGATTCCCTGTTAGGAATTGCACTGAAACTAATGTGGTTAATACAAATCGTTTATCATCACTAAGTCAAATTCTCCGCTCCTCTCGGAGTGTTTGTCTTCTTCAGCATAATCCCATTTACATAGAGAATGTGACAAGTGGATAATAGCGGTGCCTATAAATAATAAAAAAAAATTACACCAAAACACTTTTTGTAATCATTTCCAATAACGCGGCAATTTAAAATATAATATGTAACGTGTAATTATTGCTGAAAAAAAAAAAACACAATACAAAATTAAACCTATATTTCTTGTTTAAGAGGCCTAAATGAAAGCCCTGGATTGCTAGCGTTATTTGAAACAACGCTAATTCGGTGTGTGCGTTTTATATATCGGCATGTGGATCCGTAGCCGACTGCGTGAACCTAGCTTTTAGACAAAAGCTGTGAAAATGAAAGCAGCTGGCAACGAAGCCTGTTCGCTGGCTCCCGAATGCGTCGACACTCCCAGAGGATTACCCTTCGCCGCACACTCCTGCTGCACGTTTATAAAAAAAAAAAGCAATTGAGGGGGGAAAAAGGGACAGAGACAGACACTTGCTTTTGTGGCGGCTGTTTTAGGTCGAAAAATAGACATTTATTGGCTTTCACATGAATATTTGATTTTCGTCTTTCGAAGTAATTTATGCGTTGTGGAAGAAAAACGGCGTTTCAACATCATCAGAGCGAGAAGGCAAACAAAAATTGAGTCCGGGGGGGGGGTCTTTAAAATCCTTGTGTACTAGGTGAAGGCATGAGAAGCAGTAAAAAGTGCAAGTTGAACTGAAAGACACAATCTTTTTCCCTTATCTTGATTTTACACAAAGCATTCATTATCGTTAAACCGTTCTCCAAGGTGCACCTGTGTAATATCATTTGTACGTTTTTCACATTTAAACCTCAGGGTGGGATTTCCGTGCCGCAGGAGACTGCGACAGGAAATTCAAGATTTGTGTTTCCATCGGTGTTTTGTGACACTGCTTAAATGTGACCTCGTTACGTGCTTTATCGGCGTCGGTTAAAATAAAATGTGTTCCTCCCTTTTTTTTGTGTGTTAGACTTCAACTCGACACCATATTATTTAATGAACAGTGTACAACTGGCCAGGTGTTGATATTCCCATGAAAATTAGAACAAGGAAAAATGTTTTGTGTGGATTTTAAGGTATTTTCTATCCTCCCTTTATCAGAGCAGCAACTACAGAAATTGTCAATTGTGAATTATTAAAAAAGTGCTCATGGGTTCCAGTTTCCTTTCAAAGCCTTCCCAAGGAAGATCATATGCTCTTTGAGACTTTCCGTCCACGGGTACCACGTTCCGAGCTTCAACATCGCTACGTCTGCATGTACTTGTTCGTTGTAGATGTTGTTGTCCTCGTTTGGGTCCTCGGAAAGGATGTAAAGCTCACCGGCGTGCACGTCGCTCAAATTGGCGTAGAAGTAAGACGAGTCGAAACCCACCCACAGTGTGAAGTGGAAGTCGGTGGAACGCACAGAGTAGCCCATTACAGTGATGTTTGCGAGCGAAGGCAGGTCCGAGTCGTCTCGGATGGTGTCGCTGGGGCGTGGGTACTGGCTGAAAGCGTATGATTGGTGGTTGGGGTTGCGTTCATGACGCCCAAGGAGATGTACAAGGTTCGAACCCTCAGTGCACAGGACAGTTTTAAAGGAAGGGACTGGGCAATGGTGAACGGAGACCAAGCCTGCCAGAGACGCCACAGTGGGAAAGATGTCAACTAACTCCACCACGCTGCGCACCAGATAACCTGAGGGGAAATCAGAGCGTAAGGAGATGATAGAATGAGACAAAGCCAGGATCAAGGTTACAACACACTGACATTAGCGAGCAATAAAGCAATCAGCAACCACTTATTTCATACGCCGTCTGACTGTGTTGCAATTCCAGTAAATCCGTTTGGTTGAATTTCTCATTATAATCCAAAGAGGATGAAGTGACCTAAAAAAAAAAACAGTTGCTTCAGTGTATTTTTTGGACTATTGTGCAGGTCCTTTAGCGTCCAACGATTGCATTTGGTTCCAAAGAAACACATTTTCTACAGGGCCTCCAAAAAGGAGACAAATGGAAGACAGACACCATCTTGGCCACCTTCCAGTCCTGAAAAAAGGCCTGACAAAAGAGAAAGCTTCACTGTGAAAGCAGATGCTCGGACTGTCGATGTTTACCAAATAAAGTTAGGTAAGTAAGGAATAAAACTTGACAGGATTGAAAATAATCAAAGACTAGGTAATGTGACGTGACCCGACACGATTTGGAATTATCGTTCCCGCTCGAGTTCGATTACATTTCACGAGCAGAATGTCGGAAATCCTGTCCCACATCGATCTTTACAATTTTTTATTGATTAGTCACTCCGTTATATTCAATGTTCCTGACTGTTCACGAGATAAATTCCTTCTAGATATATACATTAAATCATTCATTATGCCGTCTAGGAAATATGACAAAAATATGCATCTCCTCACGTTACCAAGAAACCAGAAAGCGAAAACTCACCTGAAGACTTTCCTACAGAGGAAAACCGACCGTTACAAAACATGGACCCTCATAACTACAAATCAGTATATAATTCAGTATAAATGATTCATCATGTAACTTACTATACATTGTTCTTTGTCGCACAACACTATCATTATCTGTGTATTTGTACAGGTTTATGTACAGGGTCTGTATTACACGTCCCAATGTTTAAACAATTACTGTAGAAACAAAAAATGAGTACATTATAATAAAACTGTAATTAAAATTATAGCGAACGGATCGATTGGATACCTTCTGACCAATCAGATTGAAGAACTGTTTTAAAACAAAAAATTTTAGTAATGATATGGAAACAGGTTTTTGGCTTCGTCTTTTACGTAAAAAATAAATAAATAAATAAATAACCTTTTATAGTTGTGTTTTCTAGTTAACGGTGTTGGCATAGCAAAGCATTGATATTGTTAGATCACATACTTATTATTATTATTATTATTACTATTACTGCTGACTACAGACATAAACAAGAACTCAAATCAACCAACTTATTAAACAGAGTAGACTACAGCAACAAGAGTTATTAGAAGTGGTTCCATAATTCTGTTCTGAATTCTGAAGTTCTGAATTTTGAATTCGGAAGTTCTGGTGAAGGTTAAGAGATCAAGGCTATATCTACTCTAATCCAGATCAATTAGAAAACGGTGTTTTCGTCTAAGGACGCCCCGTGTCCACACTATCGTTTTTAGTCGTTTCCCAAAGGTTGCTCATCCACACCGAAACGTCTGAAAACGTTCATGTCTTTGTTCTGCGAATGAGTAGACTGTTTGACCTGCGTCATTTACGTCTGCCGTTTGTTTTCTTTCCGGCTCTTTGAAACGCCGCGTCAATTGTCGAGGAAAGGCACCGTCACCTGACTGAAAACGCATTATCGTTTTCCGAAGCGCAAAAGGTGCGAGTGTGGACACGGCCCAAATCAGCTACTGAGCTCTCGAAGAAAACCCTTAACCCCAAACTTAACCCCAAATCTTATAAATAAGATATTTGAAACCGGCTCAGACACAGAGCGTCTTCCAAACGCCATAAATGTAAATAAGGGCTCAAACTTATAACTGCTTAAACAGTAAACAATATATATATATATATATATATATAAAATGTATGTATGTAAATATATTTTAGAGTTTCAGCTCATAGAGAATGAACAGATAGTGTTACAACCTTTTTTTGGAAAGTCTGACAATAATGGGACATTTTTGTACCTCCACTCCTACACAGGTATGAAGGACATGTCCAAGTGCTCAGCTTGGTCCAGAGAACCAAAAAAAAGTCCCATTTGCAATTAAGTTGTGCATGTTGTGTGTAATTTCCAGAGATTTTGTAAAGTTTATGAAAAATTTGTCAAGAGAAGTATAGATCAATCAGAAATTCTTCAGTACCTAAATAGTCCAAAATGAGTCATGGATCAAACAAATGCATACACGTGCAAATTTTGCACAGCCAAGAACCACTTACGATTTCTTTAGAAAATCTAGTTTCATCTACCTCAGTCCTTGTCTGCATTGGAAATCACAAAAATTACAGCTGCAAATAATCAAAGAGAATAAGATTAGTATTTGTTCTAAGAGCAGCACACGTTCCCTATGAGAAAATGATCATTACGTTGGCACAGCACTCCAAACCTCCAGACACTACATAGTGCATTTCTTCACTTTAGGCAAAACAAAAAAAATTGTTATACAAATCTTTACACAAATCTCTGCTGTAGGCAACACTGAGCTAGACAAATCCGTACACTGGATTTAGGCAGTGTTCCCTTAGGAAAGTGGTCCAGACATCTTGCATGAAATTCGAGAGCACGGCTGAAGAATTTAAAACGGTTCCAGCAAGAAGTTGTTGAAATAGGAAAAAACGCACAATACGGCATCTCTACATTCAATTTTAGCATCTAAATCACGCAGAAGTCGTTAAAAATGTGTAACAAACAATCCACTGGATATCAACAGTGTAGCACAAGATGGCTAACTGGGGGAAAAAAGGGTTAAACGATTTTATTTCATATTTTAATGTACACACAGGAATCCTTTTTTTTGCTTGACTGAAAAGCAAAAAGGCAGGAAATGTTCCCTGCAAATTGAAATCAGATACGGAAGACTAGGCTTCATCTAACGACTGATGCCTCAAGTGTGTTTACCTTCGTCAAAACGCTCCCGTGCTTTTCCAAACACGTTTACATATGAGAACATCTTCCCCCCGGGCCAAGGCCGAGGTGAGGTCACACCTGGAGCGTACACGATCAATGGCACACGGGTGGCGACGTCAAAGTTGCTGTATTTGGCCCATTCACCGTGCTCACCGAGGGACCAGCCTGGAACACAATGAGAATCTCATATATGCTCTTATTTTGCTGCCTGCTTCATTAAAGGAGCCAGGTGTCTATGATTAAGAATTGGCTGTCCCATTAGCATGATGAAATGAAACAGCACTTTTTATCTCATTCCGTGAGTCAGCATGTACGCTATACATTCCAGTGCTGGAGGTTAGACATCTGCATGCTGAGATCAATGACGGTGATGAATTTTCATATACAGTTTATTTGGGCATCTAAAAAAGATCATCAGGGTTTGTGCTGGTGTTTCAACACTGCCATCTAGTGGTGGAGACTAGCAATATAAATTAACACTGTGCAAAACACTCTATATCTCTATTGCCTATAGATATAAATGGTGGGAAGTAAAAAAAAAAAATTCACAAACCATGGTCTGAGGTGAACACTACAATGGTTTCCTTGGTCAGGTCCAGATCATCGAGAACCTGCAGGATCTTTCCGACCTGGGCGTCTAGATACGATACGGCTGCGTAATAGTGTTGCCGAATACGCAGCTAGAAATCAGTCAAATAGAAAAAAAACAGATGTTCATTGCAGGATTTTGGCTCCACAGATACACTCACTACGCACTATACACTCGCTAAACACAGCCATTTAGCAAGCCGCTCATTAATGCAATTATCCAACCGGCCAATCATGCGACAGGAATGATAATAATAATCTAAGACTATAATAAAGACGGTTAGGGACCATTTATTTTACATTTACAGATTAAGTACATATTCCTAACTACCTGAAAGTCTTTAGGAATCGGTCCATATGGGAAGCTGACATTCAAAGCCTTCACGTCCTCTCTCTTTCGGATGTCCATCCAGGGGTTGTAGGCCACTTCTGGAAGCTTTTTAGGAACGTCAGGGTCTGAAGCCAGCGTCATGTTCTCTATAGGATACAGCTTTAGGTATTCCTGTGACACAGCATCACACTGTTTTTATTTCAACCTCATTTCAAGGATTTTTTTTAATGCGCTATTTTACATACCACCGGGATCCTGAAAGGAATGTGAGGTTTGTAGAAGCCCACTGCTAGGAAGAATGGAGTTTCTGCATCTTTCATAGTTTTGAGCAGCCTTACAGCCTCGGCTGCATTCTCCAGGTCAGGCAGAGTTCTCAAAGGCATCTCGGAAACGTTCACAGCACACAGCAGGTTACTGTGAAGCGTGCCATCTTCACTCTTGCAAACCTGAAAGTAGAAAGGAGCTGTGAAGTTGCGAGAGGGAGAACTGGAACATGCCTGCTACATATTTTCCTGGAGCTCATAATTTTTTTTTTGGGAACATCTGAGATAATTTGGAGTGCTTCAGATAAATGTTTATGGCATTAAATGGGAATTAGACAAAACGAAAAAAAAAAAAAGGGGGGGGCCTTGCTTAAGGGCCCCACAACGGCAGCTTGGTGGAGCTAAGGCTTCATTGGTAAAAGCGCTAAACTACACTGGACTTTGGATCGGAAGATCACAAGCTCAAAACCCAGCACCACCAAGCTGCCACTTCCGGGCCCTTAAGCAAGGCCCTTAAACCTCCCCTGCTCAGTTGTAAGTCACTCTGGATAATGGTGTCTGCCAAATGCCTTAAATGTAAATGTATACAAATTTAAATGCATTGAATTAAACTTGACTTCACTTCACTCTTCTGGGAAGGCTTTGCACTAGATTTTGTAGAGCTCGCTCAAATGTTGGGTGAGGAGGCCTGGAGGCCAGGGTTCTGTGAAGAACACTTGAGTTCTTCTATACCAATGTTTCTCAAACTTTTTCTGCCATTCTCCACTTTAGAGGGGTAAAAATTTTAAGCCCCAACTGTCCTCCATCACCACAAAAAAAGGGTAATGAAATATGTAATGTTAATAAAACATCTACATTTTGAAATATCAAGTCTTAAATCAATAACATCAAATAGCATCAAGTTCAAATACAGAGAAAATAAAAGTGCTGTGTTAGATATTGTTTTTGAGAGTACTGTTGCTTTGAGAGGATTAATTCTATTTTTATTTAACAAAGAAATTCATTAATGAAGAACACAAAAAATTATATAAAATCCTTCCGTTAATTGCGGCCCACCTGCCATGTCTTTATTACCCACTAGAGGGCACGCGTCACACTTTGAGAACCACTGTTCTGTACAAACATTAACACAAAAGGAGTACAGTATTGTCATGCTGGGGGTCATATCGTTGTGATGGAAGTGTGTATATCCTAAATTCATGTCAAGTAGGCTTTATTTAGGGTCATTTCAACCCTATACAGTGTACAACGTTTCCCCAGGACCAAGGTGCTACATCAAACAACCAAGATGAACAAAACGACACAAATAAACACAAGGAACACAGAACTGCACATACCTTCAAATAAACACATATGCAAAATTTAGTGCAAAAAAAAAAAAAAAGGTTATCTAACTTTTCTACTTATATTAAATGTAATAGAGGTGATTATTGCTCTAATTTGCTTCCTAATGAAATAAACATCTTGCAATGGTGGCCCTCTTGCAGTCCACAAGACACTTTCAATTAATTCATCTAGAGGCCCAATTGCTCATAAACTGTATATATATTTGACATGAACGCATGTATGCACACTCTCTCACACACCAACACACTAACCTTCCTCTTTTCATAGCTGAAAGAGGGTGGATGATACGGTGGTACAGACCAGCTGTATGGGTAATCATCCGTGTGATTGGAGGCGATGCCTTTATGTCAGACACAAGACAGCAACATTATTAGTGCAAATACAGACAACATAGTTATATACGTTACGGGTGTAGGGAATGGTTCTTATTTACAAAAAAAAGAAAAAAAAAAGGAAATGAAGGGATGCTTGAGTACAGAGCACGAAATTATAGGACGCACCTGGATGGAAGACCTTCCCCACAGACAGGGTGGTGTAGCCGTTGGATTTGAAATACTGCGGGAGCGTGGTGTAGTTGCCTGCGCTGACTCTCCAGTAGGAGTTGAAGTCGTAGAGCCGGGTGGTGTCTGGCCTTCGACTTGTAAGAAAAGACGTCCTGCTTGGGCCACATACTGCTTGCTTAGGGGAAAGGAAACACCCAACGAAATGTAGCTACTTTAGGCACATCACTAATTATTCATGTGTGGTTGAAGTCAAATATTTAAGACTTATCTGAATGGAATATGCATGCATTTTCAAAACTCCAAAAAATAAAAAGGAATTTAAAAAAGTCTCAAATCAAGCACAAAAATCCACCATCATGCACACGTCCGGCAATTAAAACCGTCCGTGCGGAAACATAGCAAAACATCTGTTTGGTGTCCTGATGATTTATGTCATTTAAAACACCATAATTACTTTCAAGAATTTACATGAGTCTTCATGCTCCATGTTAAATCTGGTTTCACTAATAATAAACATACATTTGCATAAAGCATCAATATTTGTTTATGCCCATGTTGACCAAATTATTAAAAACTCAATTTATGGTAGATTGAGAAGAGATGAAAATGTGCGATTAAGCTGCGATTAATGACCATTCATTAACTCGATTCAATATTTTAATTGACTGACAGCCCTAATATATGCACACACATCTCACAAAAGTGAGTACACCCCTCACATTTCAGCAACCATCTTCTCAAGGGACAATACTATAGAAATGAAACTTAGATATAATTTAGAGGAGTGAATGTGCAGCTTGTATAGGAGTCCAGATTTACTGTCCTCTGAAAATATCTCAACATACATCCCTTTTTGTCGAAATAGCTGCCACAGATATAAAACACACACACACACACACACACACACACACACACACACACACAGAGTAAACTGTTATTTAGCCAATTTGTTGATTCTGGTGTGTTAGAAAGGAAAACCAGTACAATGTACAGCAGAGGGAGAAGGACCATGGAGCTGGACCATGGAGCTGGACCATGGAGCTGGACCATGGAGATGGACCATGGAGATGGACCATGGAGATGGACCATGGAGCTGATAAGGACCAGGGCTGGGACCATGAGTATTAACAGAGAGATTGGTGATTAGATCTGTGTGCAAACTCAAGTTACCTGAGCAAAGGCGTTGTAGAATACCGTGCTTTTAGATGCAAGTCGATCAATATTGGGTGATTTCACCAGAGGATCTGAGTAGCAACCCAGAGTGGGTCTCAAATCATCAGCCATCAAGAACAGCACATTAAATTTCCCTACAAACAGGGGCAAAATAAATACAATCATACAGTGATCATGTAAAATGACTTGTAATATAATAATCATGGGCTAAATAATAATCATTAATTCATTAATCCCAGATATAAAACTTTTATAATTAGTTGATTTATGAGTTAGTGACTTGGGAATCAGAATAAACAGTCATGAGTCTAATAAGATGTTAGCAAGCAGACTACCTTTTGCAAATACACACAGGACGAGAAGGTAAACCAGGAATAAAAGCAGCCATATGTGAGCCCGAGAAAACATCTTTAACCTTGTTAACAAGTCGAAGCTACATCACATAAAAACTCCCGAATGATTTGCATCTTAAAGCACAGATATTAAACTTCTCCTCGCTGTGCGCGCTTCCTGTTTGGTTCCTGAAGCTCCGCCTTCGATGTCCCGCCCCCTCGGGGACACGCTCCTATTGGCCAGATGAGCTGTCAATCTGCAATCTACAACCCTCTAACTCTCTCTTTGTGAAGTATTTGAATAATTGTACTTTGTTACTGTATTTTAGTATTTGCTGGCTATTTATTTTTACTGAGTATCAAAGATTTTAAAGCAACTTTTACTGTCTACTCCACTACACTTATGATTTAATGTATGTACTGTTTAGTCCACTATATTTTACAAGTAACGTCACCAATTATATTTTGCACCTCTGTTAAAGAGTCATTAATGCTCTTAAACCCCCTGTGCCCTGCTGCCTTTGAACGAATGTTTTAATCATGCTGGCAACATTTTAAGTCAGAAAAAAAAGTTTGAATAAATAAATCCAACAACTTTGACTTTTGTTAAAGTTTTAAATAAAAATATTCCCCATTTCAGGCACATTGAATCAAAGTCATCTCTGAATATTTGGTGATATGATCTTCTTCTTCTGCTTCTTCTTTTGGCTTCTCCCATTATTGGTCGCCACAGTGGCTCATTTGTCTCCAAACCCCCCAGTCCTCTATTCATCTTCCTCTTTCAAATCAACTACATGCATGTCTTCCCTCACCACATCCATAAACCCCCTCCTTGGCCTTCCTTTTTTCCTCCCTCCTGGTGGCTCCACCCTTAGCATTCCCCTACCTGAATATACCCCATGTCCCTCCTCTGCACATGTCCAATCCATCTTAATCGCACCTAACTCACCTTTTCTCCAGTACGTCCGACAGGCGCTGTCCCTCTAATAAACTCATATCTAATCCTATCCATCGTCGTCACTCCCAACAAAAAGCTCAACATTTTCAGCTCTGCTACCTCCAGCTTCCTCCTGTCTTTTACTCAATGCCACTGTCTCTAAACCTACAACATCTCAGGTCTCACCACAGTCCTATAAACCTTCCCTTTCACTCTCTGAGATACTCTTCTATCGCAAATCACTCTTGCTATCACTCCTCTCCACCCACTCCACCCTGCCTGCACTCTTTGCACTGTTGACCCCAGGTACCTGAACTCCTCCACCTTCTCCACCTTTTTTTCCTGCAACCCCACCTCTCCACTGCCCTCCCTCTCATTTACACACATGTACTCTGTCTAACTCCTACTTACTTTCATTCCCCTTCTCTCCAGCATGTACCTCCACCTCTCCAGGCTCCTCTCAACCTGCTCCCTGCTCTCACCACAAATCACAATATCATCTGCAAACATCATAGTCCACTGGTTAGTTTGATTTGTTTTACACTTGCACACATTTCTTTGTACCCTTACGTTATATGTTTTCTAAATGATTTTAATTATATTTCACAAAATATCATCTTAATCTCTAATTGACTCTATTTAAACCTCTACACCCCTGCCCAGGCAGGTACTAAGGATGAATGAATAAATGCTATAAATGGTCATTATTCTGCTGTTAATCTATATGACATTTTGTTTAATAAGACATTGAAATACAAGGGAGCAGCCTGAACAGATTGAACTTGCCCAAATCAAGTCTCGACTACCTAATGTTCAATTGGATTATGAATGATGAAAGTACAGAAATCCCTTGCTTTACCGCGGTTCGAATCTCGTGCCCTCGGTTTATCGCAGAATTGCATTTGCCACATTGGCTGATTTTCCCGGTCCTTCGCAGATAGCACGATAGACCAATAAAATTATAGGGAATAGTTTTTATGGAGTTTTATGTTGAAATAATGAAATTTATTAATAAAAAAATATAATTATTAATTATAAAATGAAGTAAAGTGTTAATAGAGTACATAAAATAGCATTTTTGGGGTGACGTTCGTTTATCGCGTTTTTCGATTATCATGGGCGGTTTTAAAACGTAACCATCGTGATGAAACGGGGATTACTGTATATTATTTTCATATTCATTGAAATATTTAATGGCCTTATGTCCTATTTGCTCAAATTTATTGTTGCATTTATTTAGCGAAAAAAAAAAGGTGCAAACTGTGACAGCAAAGGTACTAATTCATCAATACACAATATACCTTCAAGAAAATACTGTGACAGTAGAGCTACTAGTTCATCAAGACACAATATACCTTCAAGAAAATACTGTGACGGCAAAGCTATAATTCATTAATACACAATATACCTTCAAGAAAATACTGTGAAAGCAAAGCTACTAATTCATCAATACACAATATACCTTCAAGAAAATACTGTGACAGCAAAGCTACTAATTCATCAATACACAATATACCTTCAAGAAAACACATTCAGTTTTATATTGACTGTTAATTAATACTGGTGTAAAATATATTAGATATTTTACTGTCAAATATATTTTATAAGCCTAACACTGTTATTCGTATTATTAATGCATAGTCACAAAATATGATCAAACCATGCAATATAAAGATTATTTAACAAATAGTGTATAATCTATGCAGTGCATCACAAGATATATTGCTCAGAATCCATTGCGTTTGTACCACTGGGCCCTAGCCACTACATCATTCGCATAGTCCCTCCCTGTGGTCTTCATGTCCATGTTCTCAAGAGAGTCAATGTTTCCTGGGCCAGCATTGTAGGCTGCGATTCCTCCTGAAACAGGACAAACCATAACATGTAAAATCTTAAAATATACAACAATCTTTTTTAAAATGAGTAAAAAACAAGATATAATAAAGCAGGATGTATGAGTTCATTAAATAATTTTAATAATTACTTATAATTTGTATCAATTTATAGGTACACATGGAGCTTATTGTGTCATTTGTGCAAAAGTTGGTTCCTGTTATAACTTAACAATATTTTTTTCTCTCTTAATGTTAATAATCATTCAAAAATACACAGGAACCATTGCGTTACAATTCGAGTTTCTATTAATGCTAAATAATCATCTCTTTACAAAACATTTCACTAATTTAGTACATTTATGTGCAGCTCAATTAAAGTCCATGTGCAAATTGTTAGTATAGAAATAGTGCCATATTTAGAATAAACGATCAAGATGTCGATTTAATTGTTGTAGTATACATAAGTAAAAGTTGTAACATTCATAGATCCTTCAAAAATAAAAAACAGCAACAGACATGACACAAATGTGACAGTTTATACCTTTGAACTGATCCTCTTTGGACCAATTTGGGAATTTTTGTTGAATGTTTCTAATGAAAGTAATCAAAATATCAGTAGCTTGGATGATATGATCTTCACCGTTCCAGGCCCCCACTGGACTATGGTAACGTCGGTCAACCTAAAACAAATGGCATTACAAATGATCTTCCATAAGTAGTCAAAAGTTTGGAAACACCTCATCTTTTATTGTTTTTGAGGCTATTGTTTTATGCTGCAAATTATATAAAATTCTAATTGGCCAAATTTAAAAAATTTTTCTAACAAGACAATAACCCAAAGCATACGTCCAAGCTCTGTAAGCATTATTTCGAGAGCAAACAGCCAGCAGGATTGATCTGCCCTGGACTAAAAATAACTTAGATTGTTTAATATAAAAAAGGAACATGCATGTTTTCTCAAAAAGCAATCAAAGACTATGTGTCAGTGACTTTAGTGTTAGAACAACATTTAATAATTGACGGTGTAACAGGAGAAATGTTTGTTGCAGCACAAAAACATCTGGACTGGCAGAATTATACAGTTACAGACTGAACAACGGATGTTTAGCTTGTTTTTCAATATTGATGTGTCACTTAATACACCTTTAACTCAATTACCGATGTGTTCATTCAACAAACCTGCATAAGACCAAAGGCATTGCCGTGGTCTCCCCAACCATTAACAAGCCCTGATCCACTCGATCCAGCCCTCGTTTCTCTCGATATGATGCCTCCGATCACAGCTGGGTCAATCTTTTTGGCTCTGCCAACTTTCTTGATGATGGTCTTGTACTGGTTCATTCTCTCCAGATCAACTTCAGCCAGTTTATGTGAGGCTGGCACACCTTTAGCAGCAATATGATAAAAGTCAGGGTTAATATTCTGGACATAACATGAAACAGGTGCAGTGAAAATTAAGTGACATACCGCTTATTGTGTGGTTGTCCTGAGAAGCTGTTTGTGGAGATGCTCCAATCGTGGTGATCCTCATGAGATCTCCAAAAATGCAATCTAAAAGAAATAACATTTGAGAATTAAAATATTCACCGCATGCTTGTGACTGTATTATCTGTATTGTCTTGTAAAGTCTAAGCTAAATGTATAGTGTTCTGTCTGTATTTTCTGCACTTAATAAACAATTTTGAAAGACATTTTGGAGAAAAAAAAAAGTATCTCCTATATGTATGGAGACTTTTGCGACAATATGAAATGCTAGCCTCTTGCCATAATGAATATAATCCGAAAAAAAGCTGTCATTATATACGACTGGG
Source organism: Silurus asotus (assembly GCA_024362625.1). NCBI lineage: Eukaryota > Metazoa > Chordata > Actinopteri > Siluriformes > Siluridae > Silurus > Silurus asotus. Next base: position 6,106,918 of record MU551577.1, read on the forward strand.
CCATTAGCGCATGCGCAGTGCAGTCTGCGTGGAAAATTTGCTCTGGAAACAGCTCGCGGACTGTTCCGGTCTGTAATGCGCATGCGTGCTCTTTTGTCTGTATTATCTATAAATATATTGTAGCACATAATACAAATTAGGTTTGCAAAAAACGTCACATAACCACAAAATATTCTTTGCTCATACGTCAACACACAAAATAAATAAATTCTGATACTTTTGCTTAATTTTAGAACAAAATAAAACTGAAAGTGTTAAAAAATAATACAATTCTTCGGACATAAAAGTTCCTCACCAGCGGTTTCTCCCCAGTTTTCCATTAGTTCGGCGGAAACGGTTGGCACTTAGATAAAACTGTTATATTGAAGTAAATAATTGAAAGAAATATTATAAATGCTAAGAGGTTAAGATCAAGATTCACCAAGCAGTTTTTGTGGACCCCAAACCAGCAAATGGCGTTGAAGAACAGGGTAGGAATACTTTCACTTTCTCTCAGGAAGGAAAGAGAGAGAGAGAGAGACAGACCGAGACATTGTGTTTGTGTGTGTGTGTGTGTGTGTGAGAGAGAGAGAGAGAGAGAGAGAGAGAGAGAGAGAGAGAGAGAGGAGAGAGAGTGTGTGTGTGTGTGTGAGAGAGAGAGAGAGAGAGAGGAAAGAGAGAGAGTGTGTGTGTGTGTGTGAGAGAGAGAGAGAGAGAGAGAGAGAGAGAGAGAGAAATAGTGTGTTTGTGTGTGTGTGTGAGTGAGAGAGAGAGAAAGAGAGAGATAAATAGAGTGTGTGTGTGTGTGTGAGAGAGAGAGAGAGAGAGAGAGAGAGAGAGAGAGAGAGAGAAAAACAGTAAAACAGTAAAACAGTAGTAGAGAGAGAGAGAGAGAGAGAGAGAGAGTAAAACAGTAAAACAGTAAAACAGTAGTCGGGCAAAAGTGGATGTTGAGTGAATCAGAGAGGCAGGTGAGTACACACATCCTTCACTCAGGTAGAATTGCAGACACATGTTTTAAAAGACTCTGAAAAAAGTTTAAATACTGACTTCACTTTTTCACTTAAGTAAAAGTAAAGAAGTTTGGGCTCTGAGATGTACTTAAGCACAAAGTAGCCTTTAATACTAACTGTTTTAGTATCTGGTAACTGAACCTCACATCATAATAATAGAAATGAAAACAAAAGATTTTCAAATTTTGTTATCTAATGAATGTATCCAGGGTGAACAATATTGCCAAAGTCAAGATGTGCCAGATGTGCTTTTCTATCATAAAAAGTTTTGTATGACATTGAAATATTATAGAAGTTTTGCTTTCCAGTTGTATTTTATTGGTTGCATTGAGGGAGAAAATAAATGCATTTGTAAGAGAGGTGTGTTTGAGTGGTGTAACAGTGTGTCAGGGTTTGGATCAGGTGATAAAACAGTAACTAATACAACAGGATTTATTCTAGAAATTCCCTCTGACTAAATCCTGTCTGACTAGCTTAAAATCTTCAGTCACATCTATCCAACAGACACACCTATCTAATGACCACTAAAGCTGCAACAGACAGAGAACATAGTAAGTATTAAAACCATTCTTTGCCATGTTTTGCAAGTGGCATTTTGCAATATCTTGTTTTTTCCTTCTTTTGGACTCGAGTGTGAATGAGTGTTGATTTTGATCACAGCCAAAACATTCCATTCTAAAATCTAAACTTTTATTTATTTCCAAACTTTTTTATTTTTAATGTATATATGCAATGAAGCAATCGAAAGTGTGGACTTTCATCTTTAATTAATGGGGGTTTAATAAAAAATATTGCATTAACCATTTAGAAACTACAATTACAATTATATAGTATAGAGGTGTGTAAATGCAGTTGCAGAGACTCAGAAACAGTGGAAAATCTATAGTTTTAATTTTACATGTCCAAAAAGAACCAAACAGAAAACCCCAAAAATATATTTAGAAAAAAAAAAACAGGTACCAAACAAATCCTAGAAAATGGATAGCAAAATAAGTTTACAACTACAGAAGGAAAAGTCAAGATCTTTTCAGGAACTCAGGAAAACTGCATTGTTTCTACCTGCCGCTGCCACCTGCCTCACTCATTTAAACTATTTACTTTTTTTTTTTTTTGCTTAAGTTTAATATACAGCATATGTGTACATACTAGAATTCAGGAAATTTGGATTGTTATATACATTTAACCTTTTTTATTGAAGGGTCCAAATGATTTGTATGGTGTTGTGGTGAAGCATTGTGGTGAGAGGGTGGAAACCAGTGTTTTGCACTAGTGATGTCCATTAAGACCAATGACCAATGAACTATTTAGCTTTATTTATTTCTCTGGTTTCTGTTTAAAAGGTAGTGAATTATCAGGAAGACATCTGCCTGGAGTTTACTGCAGGAGAAACAGAAAAGTTGATCTAGAGTTGTAAAGTAAAATGCCTTTTTTCCTCTATTACTAGAATAATATTAGAATTTACGATATGTTGAACAGGTAATTTATTTATCACGTTAAAATGTCATACATATACGTTTCAATACAATTCATTTCATTTAACATACTTATCATTCTTTCCATATACTGTATTGATTGCATAAAAATGATTCTTCACATCCACACACTCATTCACACTGTACATACTGTAGCCCATGAACCCAGTACTCCTAAATCTGTCACTAATGCTTTTTTTGCTAATGCTAATTTCTGTAATCAGCACTGTGATTGATGATTTGGAAAAATTACAGAGTCTTAAAACAAGCACATACCAACACAACCCATAAACAATCAGTGTGAAATTAGGACATACTCAGAGTGTCACAAGTTTGTTATTTAATGAGTGAAAGTAAAAAGTTGTCTGAAAATTCAATAGTGCATTAAAGTACTGATACCAGCAAAAATCTTTACTTACCATCTTTGATTATATTTAATATTTAAACCCTTTACTTATGGTATTTGTTCAGAACCAAAGGTCAGAATATTTAATTATTTATAAGTTTGTTACACAGAGAAAAAAAAAGTGAATGTTGCTCAGTAGCCATTGCGTTTGAACCACTGGGCTCTGGCCACAACATCATTGGAATAATCATTTCCTGTGGTCCCAATGTCCATGCCCTCATATGTGCGAACGTTTCCTGTTCCAGCATTGTAGGCTGAGATTCCTCCTGAAACAGAGAACAGAATGAACATGAAAACAGTCATAGTTTGATTAAAATAAGGCAGAAATTCCGCCCATCTTAGAGACATGGGATTTCATTAATGTTCTTGATAATAGATTTATGAAAAGTTTTGAAGCAAGTGTATTGAAAACACAAGCACTAGCAATAAGCTGTGTAGATCTACTGTATAGGTTTAGAAATAAAGTATGTAAGTACTTGACCATACCATTCATACCATTATTTGTATTGTTTTTATGGTTATTTATTAAGCTATTGTTTGCTTACTTCTATAAAAGTCCAAAATAATCAACCCTTTACTCATTAATTTCTGTGAGAGAGAGAGGAAGGGCTTTAGTAGGCATAATGCATACCTTTAAACTGGTGCTCCTTGGGCCATGTGGGGAATTTTTTCTGTATCACTTTTATAGAATCAATCAGGATTTCAGTTCCTTGTGTGACATGCTCCTCACTGTTCCAGGTTCCCCTCAGTTTATGATAACGTTTGTCAACCTGTAGAGTAAATTAGGCATCAAATAGATCAGGCGTTGTTGATCAACCAAATATAGCGTAACCCTTTCGACCTAGAACAACAGTAAGCAACTGAAAGTGAAGCAGGAGCAATGTTGTAACAGTGAATTGCAATGGGAATTGCCTGAATTTCACAATCTCGGAAAGAACAACTTTAACTGTAGTAACCCACTGTATTCAATAGGGGTGTTACTGACTAAGAATTAACATAGTGAAGGGGGACGCAACACAAGGGTGTCAACAAGTGGGTAAAACTGATTTAATTTTCTATCACACACAGCACACAGAAACAACTTTCTAATTAAAGCGACCAAAACTGCCTGTCAAGTGATAGACAGAACTCACGATGCCTTTCTATCTTACTAACTGGTCATCTATTTATTCTATCTAAAGTGACTCTATCTAAAGTGAAGTAAAGTGCTACAACTATTAACATTTTGAAGCCACAATGTACAGAACATCACGCAAAGATATAGAAGAAATGTATAAAATAATAAAATAAAATTTGCACCAATAAACCTAAAAAAAAAAGTAAAATAAACAACTGCAAAAAGGCCACACTGCAGACAGTATTTGCATTTCACATGTCAGCAAATTAAATTACATTTTAAACTAAATTGCGAGCTCTAAGTACAGTGCAGCATTGATGCATGGAAAAACAATAAACAGAATTAAATTAGAACAGAATATACCTTTACAGAATCTCCCAGACATCGTTAAATATTAAAGTCCCTGCCTACAAGATGCTCCTGTGTCAACCATGGAAAGTGATTCTCTTATCGATATACCCCATGTCCCTCCTCTGCACATGTCCAACCCATCTCCATCTCACCTCCCTCACCTTGTCTCCAAAACGTCCTACATGCACTGTCCCTCTAATAAACTTGTTTCTAATCCTGTCCATTATCGGTTTTTCCAACAAAGTCCTTAACATCACCTTAACATCTTCAGCTCTGCTCCCTACAGCTCCACCTCCTGTCTTTTACTCAATGCCACTGTCTCTAAACCGTACAACATCGCAGGACTCACCACAGTCCTATAAACTTTCCCTATGACGCTTGCAGATACTCTTCTATCACATATCACTCCTGCTATCACTCTTCTCCACCCACTCCACCCTGCCTCATTTCACCTCTGCAAACATATGACAGTGAGATTGGTAATCGGATCAAGCTCCTCCTATCGAAACATCAAATTTTTGACTATTTAGGATCACCCTTAGTTTAAATCAGTGCTTTAAACCAACCTGCATGAGTCCAAAGCCATTGCCGTGATCTCCCCAGCCATCAACCAGCGCTGCTCCAGCTCTCGACTCCCTGGATATGATAGCTGCGATCACAGCCGGGTCCATCTGCTTAGCTCTGCCAACTTTAATGATAATGTTCTTGTACAGCCCCATCCTCTTCAGATCATTTTCAGCCAGTTTATTTGATGCAGCCACCCCTGTAGCAAACAAATACTGAATTCAGGATTCTAGTCACAACCACAAGTGATAGTAGATTTAACCAGACATACCCTTCACAGTGAGTTTATCTTGGCGAGCTGTTTGTTCGGACGCTCCAGTCGTGTCGATCTTTGTGACATCTCCATAAATGCTTGCAGACACATAGGAGACCATCAGCGCTGCTACAGAGGCAGAAGCATGTTTGTGTAAGATGAACTCTACAAACTCTCTCAATGCCTTTTTCTCCAAATGAGTAACTCACCTATGATTAATAGTTTCATCTTGCTTCAGCGATAAAGAGGTTTTTGTGCAGGTCCCTTGAGAAGGCAAAGCAAAGTGGGTTTCACCAGTAGACACTTCCTTAATATAAAGGCAGAAGTAAGGACTGTTATTGCAACCTCTGAAAGTCCCCTTAGCCTGGAGCACAAAAACTCCACCTTTAATGGGTGCTGGCCAAAAGGAAAAGGGTTTATATTTTCTTGCATTTATATATTGATTTTACACTACATAGAAGAAACATGAGCATAGAACAATGGGGAATATTCTTTCCCAAACTTATATCCATGGTCTTTTATTCTTTGTTCCTTTTCTTGGAATCCAAACAAATTCTTAAGGATATATAAAACCCTCTGAGAGTCTTGAAACAGAAAGGAAACAACAGTTTTTTTTTATTGCTATACACCGTAGGCAATTGGGTTTGAGATCAAAAGATGAATATGAGACTCATGAGAATTTCAGCTCTCTCAACATCTAAACATTTAGAATGTGGCACCTCTAGTGGGCGATTGTGCAATTTTTGGGTGAGCAAAATTATTGAAACAAAAATTTATAGCCATTTCTGTGATTTTCGCAAGATTAATTACTGAAATGATTACATGCTAAGCAGAGCCAATTGATTTATTGTGTGAGAAACAGTTTTCAATAATAATTTTCAATAATGAAAGTATGTTCAAATTGTTATATATTATTTACTGATTTTATTGTTATATAGTATATTATTTTATGTGGCATTCACTGTGGACAGCAAAGGAAGAAGCTCATTGTATGGGGGGGTGAGGGGGGGGTTTACTGTGCATATGATAATAAACAATAAACTGAACCAAATATCACAAAATAATACCTAAGTACAGTAACAAAATGATAAACATTCCACCCCAGTTATTTTGATATGTTTGAAATTAGTGGTACCCAAAACATATTAACAATGAATCATGTTTTGTGATATGAAAGTGTGCCTAAAAGTGTGAAACTGTATTTAGCACATAAGTTATAAGTTCTCCTTAGACACAAAAATAGACAATGTTTCATTAAAAGCACATGCACATGCTAGGGGTAACTCTGATTGGTGAATCAGTGCTTGGGGCATTGAAATGTGTCTCTTCTGCTTTTATATAGAGGAAGTATTTAGGGATTCATAGCAGTTAAAACCTTCTTCACTTCCTGTTTGTTTGTCTGTGCAGGGAAATAACAAGGACCACCATGGGTGAGTATATTTTCTGATTCATAATAAGATTTACCATCAGGTGTATTCATGTACAAGTACCATAGTAATAGTGCCTGATTGTCTATAAGTTTAGATTTTATTCCTAAATCCTTTATAGAAATGCTAATCATCTAGAACCATTTTTAAATTATAAAGCTGGTTGGTCCTCTGGTATCTCAGTTTATTTTGTCTTTCCTAGCCAGCACTTTTGGAGACGTCACAAAGATCGACACAACTGGAGCATCAGAAACAACAGCTAAGCAGGACAAACTCTCTGTAAAAGGTATAAAACCATAATCTGCACAATCGTGCATGTTTCTTCCGAAAAAACGAGTTTGCGATAGAGATTAATGATGATTGATCCCTTGCGTAGGGGTGGATGCTTCATATAAATTGGCTGGGAATGACCTGAAGAGGATGGATCAGTACAAGAACATCATCATCAAAACTGGCCGAGCTAAGCAGATGGACCCGGCTGTGATCGCCGGCATTATATCCAGAGAGTCCAGAGCTGGATCGGTTCTCGTGAATGGCTGGGGAGATCACGGCAACGGCTTTGGACTCATGCAGGTGGGGTTAGATTAAAAGCCTTGCTAATGTGGTTGAGATGTGAGGAAACACTGGAAGTTACAGTTTGGGGAAGGTGTGGCAATGGGTTACTTCATGTTAGAAATATAATCAACCGTGTGGCATATGAAAAAGGTAAAGACACACTAAAAGTGCAATAACATTAGCCACGAATACACGTACACTTCATTGTCATTCCGATTGAAATCATTGTGAAAGATTCGGTGGACTGTTTACATGTGACGTTATCCAATCCGATATGGTGTTTACATGTGCCGGTGTTTTCAGTCGGAATAACTTGGTTCTGTACAGTCTTATTATTTGTTATGCGTGCATTTTTTGTGCTTTAAATCAAGCAACATTGTGAATTTGTAGGCATACTTCTGCTGGCAGGTATGAGGAATTTTCTGAATTTGCTGGTTGCTGTGCATCTCTAAAGAGCATCTCAATCCCACCCCTCCCTCCTCTTAAAAGCAGAAGCATGTGGATGAAGGTCTGTAGTAAGGACTGGTGGAAGCGGGTTGTATTGCTGGAATTTAGTGACCTGGGATGGAAACTAAACTTTTGCATGAGACACCCATCATTATTCACACGTTTGAGTGGACTGTTAGACAGATGTTACTGCGTTTACATGGCAGAATAGTTTGGTTTATAAAAAGCTTGTTTATCCCACCCCACCCGAATACAATTTTATTCAGTTTGGGCATTTTTATTCTGATTGAGGTGTTTATATGGAGCATTTTGCATTCGGATTGGACTACTAATTTCTGACTTATTGTTACTACAGTAGTTTATCGCTCTGCTGTTTAACCATTATGGCATGAAGCAGATGTTTGTTATTGTCCATGATCCCCTCTATTTTCTAACCCTCATTCAAGGGCATCCAGTTTTCCTGTGTCAGCCTTCTGATTAGCTTATTCAGAAACTATAAATTTTTATATTTGTGAATGAACATCTACATGTAAAAATGATCTAAATTAAATATTTAGATAGAATGTCGGAATGTTTTTAGGTTGACAAGCGGCACCACAAAGACCTAAAGGGAGCCTGGAACAGCGAGGAGCATCTCATCCAAGGCACTGAAATTTTAATACAATTCATTAAAGATATTCAAAAGAAATTTCCCAGCTGGACCAAGGAGCAACAATTTAAAGGTACAAATGTACAGATGTGTTTTGTGTTGCTTTGAATGTCTAAACGCAGGTTGTATATACAATCAGAAGACTTCAGAGAAGCATATGATCCTTGATTTATCCTTATATCACTTATATTTTTCAAATATTAAAAAAAATCTTGTCTCTGCCAAATAACTAAATGCTGTTTTATGTCTTTTACACATACACACTAGTGACAAAATAAAGGAATTCTGTTCAAAAAGTCTTCAGTATTATTATAATGAGTTTCCTCAAAGTGATTTAATGTCAATGTCCTCTGTTTCCTGGTTCAGGAGGAATCGCAGCCTACAACGCTGGTACAGGAAACGTCCGCACATATGACAATATGGACAAAGGCACCACAGGAGATGATTATGCCAATGATGTGGTGGCTCGGGCTCAATGGTTTAAACGCAATGGCTACTAAGCAGTATTTATGTTCTCTTCGAGTGCTGCATAGCTGGCAAATTTCTGTGGCTACATAACGATATATGCTGTATTTCTTTTTTAACTAGAAGCTTAACCTTTAAAATAACTGGGATTTTTTTACCAACTTGTGTCTTTTTCTTGTCTTAAGCACTTATGTGAACTGTTGATTTGCAGATGGCAACAATTGCCATTGGGATTGCTTTTTTTATATATATATGTATCTGTGTAAGATGTTTTCTGCAGAAAATTAGAAGAGAGTTTTCATTAAAGCAATGAATAATAGATTATGCTTTGGGTCAATTTGTGAAAAAAAATAAAAATTGTACTTTTTTTATATATTTATATATTTAAGATATATTAAACATCCAAACACACTCTAAATGGGACAACAATTCATTAGCGCACTATCCTCACACACACACACAAACACACACACACACACACACACACACACACAGACAATTCTCTTCATATCTTCTGGAATGTTTTTGGGAGGTAGGAGGAAACTAACCTTGCACCAATATGCCACTAATCCTATTCAGTTTGACATTAATTCCACAGACATTATTTTTACTGATTTGTTTAATGAACATAAATACATTCAGTCAAAACCCTTTCATAGACTCACCACCCAAACAAACTTGCCCATAACATGCCAATAAGAGCCTAGGTGGGCCGCGCACATTGTGCTATTTATGTAAAATTAGCATGTCACTTTCTGCAGCATTATAGTGTATTAGCTCAGAGTATTCCTACATAGGGTTCATTTGAATGCCCAATGTTTGATCTTCCCAAAGAGATCTCACACTGTACCGTTTTTTTTTTTTTTAGTGTGTGAATCTTTTTTTTTTTTTTTTGTCGTTTCCAACACTGAAACAACTTGAACCAATCAAGTTCAGTGACCGTGACATGATATACTATTGATATGATAATACAGTACATCGTTATTGTCCACCACAAGTAAAAAATAATTTGCGACTAATATTTTATATATAGATTGATTTCTCATGGCTAAACTGTTTCTCCAGCGCACCACTGTGATATATATTAATATGACACATCACAACAATACAGAGAATCACAACGAATATAGATTAATATGGCAGAGGTCGAAATGCATCTTCCTGGAGACAGAACACGAAAAAAAAAATCTAGTTTTATTTGTTTATTTTTTTTGTTTGTTTGTTTCAGTCTGAACCAAAGAAATAAACGTGAACTATCTCTACTATATTGAATCGCATTGCATCATATTTTTTCTATTGCATCGTATTGCATTAAATCATTGTGTTAAATCAAATCAAAAACTGCATCATAATAATGGTGCATCGCATCGGTAAGTGCTTCATATGTATCGTTAATGTATCGTATCGTTGGCTATTCATCGAGATGCGTATGGCATCTTCCTTAATAATTTATCAATGTAAAACATTGTTAGAATGGTCTTTGCCACCAGATGGCGCTAAAAGTCCTAAATGTCATTGCTCTATTCTGAGTTAACTGAGTCAGAGCTGTGAATGTCTAATTAAATCAGTCGTGTTTCAGGCTTATGATGGATAACAGCTCGACTCTGCAACTTTGTTGACGCTGTAAGTAACGTTTTTATATATAAATTTGACCCTTTTTAAGTTTTTGTTTTACATGAATACTTTGTACAAGTCTTAACACTGCCAGGAGGAAACAGATGGGAGGGTTGGGACATGTTTGTAAGCTTCTCTGCTTTTCCACTGCAAGCCAGAAGTCTGAAGTCTGGTCCACTTGATTGCGTATTTTGAACCGGTTTTAAAACGGTTAAATTGTTAAATAAGACATTTTTACTGACTGGTTTAATGTAAACACAGATTCAGCAAACACAGAGTGGGTTATTGCATATGTAGGAGTGTATCATGTATTAGAAACACTTTAAGTAAAAGTGAAACAGTTTTTTGAGTATGTTGGACTTTCAGTCTGAATGTAATCAAACATCTGGAAATATGTTTGCAGATTTTCTTTTGCTCTTTGTGTTTGGTTTGTTTATTTTCAGCTAAATAAATCCCTGGAAGGACCTACAAATATTGTTTTAAGGTGTATGATGTCTTTAAAAAAATATATTGTTTTAAGGTGTCTTCTTGAGAAAAGAAAAAAAGACAGGCGTATCAGATCTATCATCACTTAATCGACTAATCGAGTACACAAGCTGAAAATGGAAAGACGTATAATCGAGCGAAGAACTGCCTTCAAACATTTTGCCCAAACTTTTTCTATATAAGGTAATAAATAGGGGGTTCCTGGTTGTTCCAGATCTTTAAGGCATTCTAAGATTCAGTAAAAGAGACATGAGTAGGTGGTGACCCGGCGTAAAGGGTAAAATAGCTGCTATTCTGGTGCTCTTGTGGGCTGAGAATAAATATTGCATTATAGCAAACTTTATATAAAAAAGCTGCTATGGTTAATCTAAATTTATCATTCAATACTTAAATAAACACATGACTCTGAAATCTGCTTAACAAATGCAGTTTTATTTTCAAAGTTCTAGTTCAGTGAAACTTATAGTACAATGAGAAACAATTACATTTATCGTACAACAAAGTTCAATGCCTAATTCAGCTATTTAGTGACTTCAGCATCATTAAAAAACACTATAGAAAACATCACAGACATTTGAATATGTTTCAACTACAAATGCCATTACAAACTTTCTGCTGTTTAGCAGGAGGTTTCTGTTTTCTAATATGTTGTGTATTTGTGTACATCATTAAATCATTATCATCAAACAATTGTAAAAACCCACCAGGATCTGGATGCTCATTGATGTCCTAATAGACCTTACTGGTGTCCAGTAGATTCTAAGTCTACAAGTTGCCATTCTATTGGTTATACTACATCAAGAGGTAGTTTTTCCACCACAATAGAAAGAAACAAATCGCCACGAGGGTCACTAAGGGACCATTAAGAGTTCCATTACACCTAATACAATTCTCATTACAACCATCAAAACCAGTATATATTTGTTTTTTTGTTTTTTTAACATTGTATATCTTAATAATTATGTTATGTTATTAAAAATATAGGAATTGTTTAGAAAATAATTTTTTTGTTAGTAGGGATTAAATAATCATAATAATAAGCTACTTGTTCTGACTAGTTGATCTTGATCGCCACCACTGTTATGAATTATGGGAAAAAACATTGTATTTTTTGTTATTATTTTGTAATTTTTTTTGTTATTTGATACAAATATATTGTCATACTGGATATAGCACCTTTGAATTGGAAAGCATTAACATGTTAGTCATGTAGTGTGAAATTTAGTCAGTAGGAAGTTAAAATGATAGGAATTGTTTAGAAAATTGTTTTTTTGTTAGTAGGGATTAAATAATCATAATAATAAGCTACTTGTTCTGACTAGTTGATCTTGATCGCCACCACTGTTATGAATTATGGGAAAAAACATTGTATTTTTTGTTATTATTTTGTAATTTTTTTTGTTATTTGATACAAATATATTGTCATACTGGATATAGCACCTTTGAATTGGAAAGCATTAACATGTTAGTCATGTAGTGTGAAATTTAGTCAGTAGGAAGTTTGCAAGCTACAGTTACTGAGGTATGTTTTGTTCCACAACAATGTACCTGCCACAAGTTTATAGCAGTCCACTAGTTTAAAGCTTATTAAATACGCATAAGTTGTGTTCAGTCCAGAAAGCCTGTTGTTGCGTAAACTAACTTTATTTGACCACTTGTCTTTAATAACCCTTGCAAAAGGAGAGCGCCGCATTGTAAAACCAAGGGCACAATTATCGTAGCATTGTCGTCCTGGTAAAGTTGGGGTGAGTCCTTTTGGAAAGTGCCACACACAGAGTGTTAAAGTGTCTGCTGAATAGGGGGAGGTAAAGTTAAATGCTCACACGCCGAGCGAAAGGGGGCTGGGATGATTGATCAAGCTGTGCAAACCCAGCATGGTCCCTTTTTTTATGCAGAAGAAGGACTTAACCCAGATACACACACTGCATTTGGCCTGTTCTCAGCCTTATGAGAAAAGACACCGAACATGATGGTTTAACTCTCACTTCATGATTTGTGGAACATAATGAGTCGATTACTCAACTCGGTGGATGCGTGTGCACTATTCTTCGTCTTTCCTGTGCTCTTTTTTTCCCTTTCGGTTATTTACAGTTGAACGTGCACGGCCTTAATTAAAGCGCAGACTTTCGAGCACGGCCTTCGAAGATGTTTTCCAGATGTGAGCTGGAATGCCGAGAGGTTTGCGAAGAAAAAGAAACAGCACTCGGCAGGGGTGGACTGGGGAAACTCGAGTCAGTGAAAACTGTCGAAAGGATAGGGGGGATTTGACAGAACTAAATGGAGAGGGGCCTCACGCTGAGTCCTGTGGGACACCATCACCCCAAGATTTTAGATGGAGTGTGCTGTTTGTATAGAACTTCATGCAGAATAGTAAAAAAGTAAAATAGTGTTGCTATAGAATTTGATCTGAAAAAGTGAACATTTTCTTCAGATACACAAACTATTTATGTTCTTGGGTATGATGTTCGGTTTCCTTTCAATTTTGGAAAGAACGATAAAACAATCAAGTCTGTTTGGGTGTTCGTAGTTTATTGCGTTTCTTGGACACACTCCCGGTGAGATGCATGTCTGAATAAAAGCACATATGGATTTTTTTTTTTTGGAGGTGGGGGAAACCTTCCAGGAAATACCAACCTTTTTTTTTTTAAAGGCAGAGCTGACCAACATTCCACCAAGCTGAAAAAAAGTGATTGTAGGACCTCTATACTTAAGATACGTTGAAATGTAGGTGCTAATACATGTTGGCCAGATGTCTTAAAGCAAGAAAGAGGAGAAGTGTCAGCCATCCTGGATCTTTTTTTTTTCTTTCTTTTAAACACTCTCTGTTACTGTAATTGCTAAGAGTAATGATTATACAAGGAGAATTAGAGTCATAAAAAGTTGCCGGAGGAGGCCGGAAAAAAAGATCTACACTGTTGTTTGTAAAAACTTGTATATTTGTGGTTTTCTGCCCTACATATTTATTATTTTTTCCCAGTAAACAAGGACAGTTGGACCACTGCCTAGAAGATTTGGTCACTTCAGTCCCAGTTGGTGCCAGAGATCCTTCTCAGGCAGGGAAACAGCGTGAGACTTTTAAACAGGGGCAGAGATGTAAAGCCTGCCTTGTCAGGTATGCCCAGATCCTCTGAAGGAACCTGGTTTTTAGAAGGAAGTCTTTGATGACAAAAATGTTTACCCATGAGAACTGAAATGAATAACGTGATGCATTGGGGACCCGTGCGCCGGCTGTGTTCTCACGGTTTTGGCAGGATTGAATGATTTTATAGCCTGGTGTCTCTCCCCCACCTAATTAACACAAAGCTGCTTTGCCACTCGCCTTTAAACTGCTCAGTTAAAACAATAGCAGGCTGTGGGGATTAGGTGACAGCGCTAGGGGGTGGAGAGAAAGAGGAAGAGAGAGAGAGCGAGAGAGCGCGAGCATGCTCACTGTCTGGGAGGCAGCATACTGGAGCACATTTCTACCTTGCCCTACAAGGATATTGCATTCTTTGTGAAGGGAGATTCCTCACAAAGTGGTCTTTCATCCCTGTTTCTCTAGATTATGCGCGTAAATGGGATTAATAATCCGGGAAGGCATATTTAAGGATTGAGTGTCAATTTATTCCGATATCCTGAAGAAAAAAAAGGATGCAATAAGGATAACTCCTGTGTCTTGTGGTTTGGCATACATCGACACCATGGCTACATTCTACAGCTGCCTGCGACGAAAGAAGTAAGTTGCTTAAGTTAAAGGGACTAAGCAGAGTGGGATTTCTTTTGAATGTCTGTCCGGTTTAGTGCCTATGAAGGAAGTTTAGATCAGTGAACAAGCTCGCATCTGATTTTAAAATAAGCTGTATATGATAATTCAGTTTTTCTTTTTTATATGTATTCAGTTATTTACAAGTTACACTGATTAATGATTCTTTCAGCAGAAAGAATAAAGTGCCCTGTTTGAAGATGAACAACCCAACATATATTGTGTATGAAGAGAGCATGGCTGTGTGCTGTAACAGAGCTGTGGATTAATTAGTTCAATAAGGGACTCTTTCAGTCTTTATCTAATGGTCTTGTGGTGCAACAAACAAAAACAACACTGTTCTTCGGTCATGCTCAGTAGCCAAACCGGCCTGAGAGAAAGTCTTGTTTATCACACCAAAAGCATGTCAATGCTTATCATTTGTTTCATCAGATTAGTTGTTTTTGTTGCAGTGCCTGAAAGAACAGGCGATGAAAAGTTTGACCTTCTGTTCCTAATTCCTTTGAGTGTTTCTTGACCAAGGTGTGAAATGGCTCTCTTCTTCACACCCTCAACCTTGCTCCTGCCTTTTATGGTCCTCCCAAAATGTTTTCACTTTGACTGTCCTAGACAATGCCCAGTTTGGCACAGAGGTGTAGAAAACATCTTCTGGACTGTGTCAGGGCTGAGTTTGTTGATGTTTTTCATCAGGGGTGTGAACTTGGGGGCAATGGATCTGGTGTTTCTAACGAGCTAGTGCAACCTTTTAAAACACGTTTGTTTTTTGTTTTTTTAAGAGGCAAAGCCAAGAGAACCCAAATATTGTTTATTGCGGTCACACACACAACCTTTTATCCTGTGGTCAAATGGCTGGTCCAACATGGTAACACTTGGCATAAATTATAGACTTCAATTTTAAAAGCCAACTTGTGCACTGGCTAAGCTGTTCATCCCACAAGATTCAAAAAAGAAAGAAAGAAAAAACTCTACTCTCTTGATGTGGTACCTCAGTTGAAGTTGTATTTTTTTTTTCTAAATCCAGAATTATTGGCCCACAATTCACTGCGTTGTGTGTTTCTGTGCAGACAAGCAATCCCGACTCGACCGGTCAATAACACCATCTGATTTTGTCGCACGTGATTCATGCCTTGCATGTGATGCGAGATATGCAATTTAAAATGGCAAAACAGTGCGTAAAGCCTACTAAATTATAGACTAACAGCAGTAACGTCGGGCCTGAAGGTGGCTCGTGAGCAAAAATGACACGGTTAGGCTTAGATATCCGAAAGGTCACCCAAGTTTCATTTAACTTAGAGAGAACTTAGCAGAAAAGCTAACGCAGTAAACTGTAACATGGAACCTAGATAGGGCATAACTGTCCTGTAGAATTACTTTTAGAAATGACAACAAAGCAACAGTAACAAAGTGACATTCCAATTGAAGCTTTAATTGTATGTAAAATAGCTAGGACATGCATGTGGTATGCTGCATGTGTTGTCCAACATTACGTTTCTCAGTCATATTTTAGTAGAGAACTTTGGTGCCTCTGGTGTGTTTGTGTGTGTATATAGCTAGCACACGATTAGCTTGCTTTTCTAATTTGTCAGCAAAGCGAGTATGAAGCCTAGCATGTAATATGCAACCATGTAGTTTATGTTAAAAGAGAGATTTTTCACAGAAAATTACAATTAGATTTACAGAAGGCCATTGTTAGATACTGTTAGATAGATATTTTTGTCTTTGAGTCCCAGCATTCTTGACTCAGTGATTGAGCCATGTGATGGGAAAGGCAGTGAATTTAGATAACGAGATTGTGTAGTTTATTAAGCAGCTTGTGTATTTGAATCGGAATGACTTTGTGCAGCTATGTCTTTATGGAAAAGCTGTAATCTAATGTGTTTATCCGAACCATTAGAAATTAATATGGAAAGAATTCAACCCAGTGATGGTACAGTGTGTAACAATTAATATTATGGATCATTTATTTAGTTAGCTAGTTAGTAAGGTGTGTTAATATTGACACAAATGAGTAGTTGACACATAGTTCTGTAGTCCTGGCTTTGTAGGGTGGTGATTTGGTCACCTCCGATAACAGTAATTATCTGATAACAATAATAATAGATTTGGATGAAGATAATATGAAGAATTTGCAAAGTCAGTTTTCACTGTTTATACTTTTAACAAATTACTACAATCTTCCTGTTAACTAACACAATTAACACCTGTATGATCTCCTTTTCCTATCTCAATATTCTTTCCAATTTTCTTTCTTTCCTTCTTTCTTTCCCTTCTCTCCTCTCCTTATTCCTCTGATTCCATGAGATAAGAGATGAAACGGCGGACGTCATCACCCAGCTCTAGCACTGGAGGCTTTCCAAGGTCAGTGTGCTAGCTGCTGCAAAGAAACAACCTGTAACGCGATTCTGAGGGACAGCATCTTTCATTTAGTCATGGGAATGCACACACTGTGTCTAAAGCAAAAATAAAAAGCTTATAAAGCAATAATATTAGTGATAGGGAAACATCTGCTAGTTTTGGTTAAGTTTTGAGCTACAAAGGGTTCTCATGTATAGCCGATTTTAAATATAAAATCCAGAATGGAGTCATGTTCTCGGAGTCATTCAGTTAAACAAAACCAATGAAAACTAGCTTGGTTTAGTCACAAGTCTTCCAATCTATATATTCCTGATTGCACATGTTTGATTGAATGCAAACCATTTGAGGTTTTCATATTTTTGATCTATTGACTTCTTCATAGAAAAACCTGTTATAATCCTTAAAACTGTTCACAATGTTCACAAGATTAATAATGGGATCTGATATACAGCTTGTTTGATTTTGCTGCTTTAAAAAAAAATATATAAGATTGGGGCAGATTTATATTCAGTCAGTTTCTTATATTGACCATAAACAGATGTGAAATGAAGGACACATTACTTGTCCCCAAACACAAGCCCATCTGTGATGCAGACTCTATATATTTCCTTTGGGATTGGCAAAGAAATATGAATGGATGCCATCTGATGTCTAGGAGTCGATTGTGCTTTTTTGTTTTGAATTCAATTTTGTTTATTTATAACTTTAAATATATAATGCAAAACCAGAGAACTCAGCGAAAAACTTCTGGTTAGCGTCCAAATGGCAAAGATAGGGTTCAGAGTGGCCAGAGTGGACTTTTCCCACTCACTTAAAATGGTACAACCTGTAATTATACTCTGTGTACAAATCACTCTTATTGTTTTGCCTTTACAGGATAATTAAGCAAAAATTGCTTGATGTATTTGGCAGGCAAATCAGTAGGTTACGTCTGAAACTTAATGTATATCTTCTAAACTAAAAGGTAAATTTAGAATACACTTCAATGAACCTCAAAGTTACCCGAATGACCGTAATGGTCAACCTTTAAATATTTTCACAAAATTTTTGCCTGGTCCTAAACATGTCAGATCTGATAATAGTGTTTGCTTAAAGGGTGAAACTTGCTGCTGTTGCTGACTCAGCCTGGTATATTTACTAGATAAACACTTGAGATGTGCCAGCTTTAAAGCAGAGCTATCGCAAGCCTGCAGGCATGGTTTTTGTTGGTTTAAAGCCACGACTTTTGTTTTCCATTCTCGCCTATAAATGATTCTGTCTCCATCTCTGTCTAGCAATGCTCAGATCTAATACTGAGTATCAATATTGGCGGTAATTCTTTGTCTGAACCGTCTGAACGAAACTGATAAATTGAAGTAATGCATGCACCACCAGGCTTTTTTGTGCAAAAATATAAGATCACTATCTGGTATGAGTCGACATTCAAGGACCTAATATTGGTATTACAGCGAAATGGAAAATAGGAATCGATGATTTCGATGGCAGACTCTGAACCACAGTTTAGAACCTAACAAGTGTTGTAAATAGGCAGTGTAATAGAAATACAGCAAATATTACCTAAATAAAGGACTATTGTGTTACTACGATGGCATTGTCATTCTGTACAGGATGTGGGTAAATTGAAGCAACTATTGGATTTCCTGTTAATAGATGATTGAGAAGGATTGGGGAGGAGTGAAGGTGATACTTGCTGAGGTAATTTCAATAACCGATGATGGATATTATGAAAAAGCGTGACATGACATGGCATGCAGAATCTTTTGCACATAGATACAGCCTTGGGGAATTGGAAGAAAACCAATAAAATAAAGAGATCAACCCAGAATTAAAAGAGGACTCAATATTGTTCGAAGGATTGAATTTAAGTGTTGCCACTTCTCCCATTCTGAATGCCTTTGTCAGGAAATCATCTTTTATGGAAGCACCCCCTGCTGTAAGACGCTATGGACCATGTGTAGACATGTCAGGCAGTACTGCAAATTGTCCCCACATCCTGTTCTTCACAGTCCTGTTTAGCTTTTCCTGTCACAGGGTCTGCTGTCAGCTTCCTTGTGGAAAACTGTAGGATCTCCACTGTGAGCTTAATTAGGATCAGCCCCTGAACCTCCCCCTCAGTCTTCCTCATTAAGTTCAGGATATACAGGATTGGCTCAGCTGATCAGGAATAGGCAACTCTGGGCTGCTGAACATGTCATTGTTTGGTGAGGCTGGGTTTCACAGTCTGTAATCTGTAAGAGGCAGCATCTGCTTATCAGGGCCATGTGTTGTGCCAAGGTCTGGGTGGTGTTAGGCCTTGGCCATTAGTTTAGTCAAACTGTTGTAATATGCAGTCAGAACAGGCCTAAAGTGTCTGTGTTTTTGAAAAGGACTATTTCTTTTGTTGTGCTATTTAACTGGAAAGATTTTCAGTATTGCATTTGCCATTAAAGTATCTATGTAATTCCACTGAGGTAATAAAGAAAACAGATACAAAGCACTTTCTTTTTTCCTGTTTGATCTCAACCCATATTTTTTGCTCTTGTAACAGCAGGTAAACAGAAAGTCCCAAAAAATAACGGCTTATTTTTCTTTGATTTTCAGCAATGATTGCGACATTATGGCTTCAGGATCTGCAGATGCCGCCACAGTCCCAGAGTCATCAGATACAACCGAGGAGTGCCCAGGTAATTTCCTTCGATGTGTTTTAAATCATACCTTGATCAAAGATTGATAAATGGAGGATTACCTTAAGTTGGCATTTGTCATTTGTTGGCATTCCTGTCAGTTGCTCTCACTGACAGGAAGTCAAGTTGTTCAGAGACAAAGGCAGAGTTTTTTGTTGTTTTTTTCCTCTCCCACAAGAATAAGCTTTCTGCTGCTCCACACTTGACCCTTCCCTCTAGGGTAGTGTGGGAAGACGGAAGTCCCAGGCTACTAGCGTCAGATCCAAGGGATTGTGTGTGCAAGCATGGGTTAGGCATTTCCTAATAGTCTGGGCAACTGTGAAAAGGCAAATAATCACAAGTCTAAAGCAGTGGAATAAAATTGACGTCCAAATTAAGAGTCAGTGTCTGGGTGGTTTGATGGCAGGCCAGGCAAGTAATTGACCGTGCATGTTGCAGAATAGTTTAAAGTTGACAAATCATTTATCAGGGTCCCCCAGAAGCCCTAAAAGGAGTGGTTCATATGGAACCTTAATATGAAACAGATCACTTAACTTACTGTGAAGCTCTAGTTTGGTATAAGTGCCCGAAAGACTTTCATACTCCTACCATACTCCTTCTTATTTTCCTACCAGTAATGAAAAATGTTTAGCATATTGTCTGCAGATAAAGTTAAAACCCCCAGAAAGCCAAGTGAGTACAATTAGAGAGAAAGGGCCTCTCCAGTGTAAGTCATAATGACATTAGTTAATCACCAGTGTCTGGAAGATCATGGATACAGAAAAAGGCAAAAAGAATGTTAATTCAAGTGTGATACAGCATGAATGGCAATGTGAAACAATAGCGTCACCTTCCCCAGGGTGTATCATCATTAAGAGGAGCTGGCCCATGAGTGGGATTTGACAGGTGACCAAATTGGGAAAATTGTCTGAACCAATTTCAATGAAGAACCTTATTGAATTCAAAAGCATACTCATAACATTTAAACATAATATAATGTATTAATGTCTGACAGGCCTTCTGTAAAATAAAGAATAATAATGTTAATAATAATAGCAATAATATTAATAATGTTATTGTTGGTGCATGCACACATTTACAACTCATCAACCAACTTAGACTAGGAGTCTATCTTCACAAATTCTGTCCTTATAAGGCAATATATAGTGTTTATTGTAGAAAAAGTAAATGATTGATCATTAAGGGAGGGAGAAGGATAGATAGAGCGCTCATTCTTTCTCTGTTGTTTACTGCTGTTAGACAGGCCACAGCTGGATGCTGCAGAGTCTGCCAACATGACTGCAGCATGTGATGTGTGTGTGTGTGTGTGTGTGTGTGTGTGTGTGTGTGTGTGTGTGTGTGTGTGTGTGCGTGCATGTGCGCACGCTTGTGTCTGAGAGAGAGAGAGAGGGAGACTGAGAAAGACAGAATCATAATTAACTCTATTGATTCTACTGAGAACTTTATTGTGAAAATGCAGATGTAACTCCAGTGTTTTTAGTCTTTTAACTCTTATTTACTCCATATTCCTTGAGTTACTATTTGATATGTGTAATTATCACAGACATTAATTTCATAACTTTCCTAGGATTTTAAAAAAGATCAGAAAAACATGTTTTTTGTTGTTGTAATGGACACCCAAGGGGAGTTTTACAGTTTATGCAAAACACACAATTCTATTCTAATTTTTCAGTTAAATATGTTTGTAAATTACCTTTCAAAATTTGCATGCTTTGTCGTTTAATGAAACAAGGCTTGTTTTTGAAGCAAGAAAATTATGTATAATTTTGTGGTTTAAATCTTGTTACTGTTACTCTAAGAAACTAAAGACTTCCCTGGTAGGGGCGAAGAGGTTGTCTGATGATCTTTTATACAAGGGAAATGTATCAGACTGATTGTTTGTATTATTTGCACATTTGCCAAAGTTATTGTGAAACCACTGAAGCATTCCTATGAGATTAGTGAAGTCAGTTTATCTCACAGAAATGGGAATATGGGAAAGTCTTGACATTTCATTCATCCTAGTAAACAGTTTATACTAGTTGAGGCTGCTGTGGATCCAGAGAAACATCTATCCAGAGAACATTGGGTGTAGGGAGAGATTACACCTTGAGTGGGAAGTCATTCTATCAAATGGCTCCAAGTATTCACACACAGAGTCACACTCATTCACACCTAGGGGCAATTTAACATAACCTGTTGAACTACCAGCATGTTCTCAAGAGTTGGGCAGAAACCGAATAACTTGGAGGAAATCCACATCAGTGAGAAGTGTGGAGCTGTTGCAAAACCAAATAATAACAACCACCATGCCAGAATACATATTAATACAATCATATATGCAGAAATCAAGTCTGACAATTGTTTCATTATTAAATCTCAACCTAATGCTTTACAGTAGAATCATGGTCACTTGCTACTGTTTCATGTCATTAGGCGAAAATCATGTGGATAGGTGGCAAAAGAATACTAATAAAATTATTGTAAGATTGCTTAGCTTAAAATCCTCAGATTTGTAGATGAGTTATTCCAACTGGTTTGCAAGGTTTGCTCAGGTGACAGACAAAGGTTTAGTTGTGGTTTAGAAACCAGGGCTGAGTGTATAATTAAATGTTAGTTGATGATAAGAGTCTTGGTTCAATATCTAGAATTTAATTATGGTTTCTGACACTAAGATCTGGGTGTTTCCCCACAATGTATATACAGTATGTATTAGGTACAGGACAGACCTGCCCACTAGTAAAGGCCCCTAATGTGTTCTATGATTGTTTACATTGTACTTAACGACTGTTTTCTATGAAGGAGACCAAAGATTTAAGAAGCTTTTGACATTCAAGGGCTTCCGATCCACAACCTGTTATGAATAACACATTGTTTTAGTTTAAGGGTAAAAATAACATCACTCGAGAACGTCAGACTTGAGATGGTATAAGAAACAATGCTCAAGGCAAGCCATTAGTTCACATTTATTCAGATTAAGTAATACATTGTAGATCCTTTAGCATTTAAGAGTTTTTCAGCATTAAACTCCAGTGCCATGATTTTTGTATTACAGATACAAAGGAATTGCCACCAGTTACATCATGATTGTTTAAAAGAATTGTCTAACTACAGTGGGCAATGCAGTCCATTTTTATCATGAGAAATGCACCATCAGTTATGAAAACATCCCCTGAGATTTTATTACCAGGTAAAAGGAAAAAACAAGGTTGTACAACCATGAGATTTTTATCTGAGGTCAGCCAAGCCACTAGTATTAGCACTAACATGAGCACTCTTTGTGCAAATATTAGCCAAATAATTTTTGACAAATGCTTAGACAAATACTTTAACCTCTGCATTACTGGCAAAAAAAAGTAGATTAGCTTTGTAGGCAGCCCAGAGAGAATAAATCTAATGTAATAAATAATAATAAAACTAAACTTTCTTTCGGGTTTCCTATTAGGGGTCGCCACAGCGGATCATCCGCATGTTTGATTTGGCACATGTCAAATCAATCATTTGGATGCCCTTCCTAACGCAACCTTCCCCAATTATCCGGGCTTGGGACCGGCACTAAAAGTGGCTGGGGTTGGTTTCCTGACCGGAGATCGAACCCGGGGCCGCAGCGGTGAGAGCGCCGCATCCTAACCACTAGACTACCAGGGACCCCAAAGTTAACAAATAAGTTTATTAATAATAATATAATTAGCGCTAAAATCCAAATACAGTGCACAATATTGTATGCAGTATTTACAAAAAGCATATACTTTGGTTTTATAGCTATGCAGAACCTATTTTTTTAAGGCAGCATGTGTGCAAAAACAGCCTTGATTTGACTTTCTCTATGTGCTCTCACTACAAATGAATTCCATTAGAATTCTACATTATTGGCATTAAATGTTTGAAAAAACATGCTTTCTCTATCAAGAATGTGCACATTTCAGCATTTCTAAAACATGCCAACTCAAGTGGAATGTGCTTTCCTACAAGGGTATTGTCTAAATAATTTTTTTTTTTATAAAATACAATTTATCACAGCAGGAAAAAAGAAATCCAGGTTCCAGACATTCAAAAACTTTTTTGCAAAGAAGAAGAGGAAGGAGGCTGCTGGACCTGTGGCAGAGTGCGAAGTCCATTTGAAGTCCGGTCAGTCTGTTGAAGATGTCAACACTCCTGAACTGGGTTCCATCCACACGGACAAAGAAAGCAACTCCAGGTAGGAGCAGGATTAATGAAAGGAAGAAGTATTTCGTATAAATGGGTTACAAAAAAATTTTTTTCTGTATGTTGATGACAATAGAAAGGAATATAGTCTGCCCCAAATATAATAATTCCTAATAAACTATGCACAATCGTTATTACGTTTTATTTCAGCCAGCTCAGTTACATCCGGTGCAGTGGCGGAAGCCATTTTCCTTTTACAGTGAATGACATTCATTGTATCATGAGCCAGTCAGGTGTCAAATCCAAAAGTCCATAGATTTTGTGGAAATCCAAAGAAATCCATAGATTTTAAGTTACAATTATAACTTTGAGAGTATTAATACTGGTAGTCAGAATGGTGATCAGTATGGCATGGCATACTGTAGTTTTTTTAATAATTCAAAAAGTTACAGTGCATAATATTATCAAAACAGTGCAATTAACAGTACTGTACTGTAAACTCTATGGACCATGGCCAAGCGCCATGCGTGGAGGCGGAGCATACGCTGCTACATTTGTCTGCCGCATGTAATGTAAAATATCGCTATCATCATCAGGAGATCAAACAGTTTAACTGTATGTGTGTATATACATATATATTACAAACTGTATACTGTGTAAATAAGTAGTATGTAATACTTAAATACTAAATCGCTAAATACTTTGTCGCTAGTACACACTGCTATAAGAAGATGCTATCCGGAAAATAAAGTCACTGTCTGAGATTCTACCAGAAATCCATAAGCTGTATTTGTGCACAGAGTCTATTCCCACCTTGTAGCAATATGCTACTGACATACAAATTGTAGCTGTTGGGATTCATACTAATGACTCACACAATATAATAGCTTAGCCTGAAGTTAGCTAACTTGTTTATAACTAAGGCAACTGGTTTAAATACTTAATGTTTTCTAATATGCTCTAGCAAACCCGACGAAATTTATTAATAATTGATATCCACTAATATGAGATTATTTTAACAGTAATCATAAAACAGTTTTAATGTTTGCTTGTCAATGGCTTTTTTGCTATTATTTTATCTCTTATAAGCTAGCCTAATGTGAGCTAGCTTGAATGTGGCCTTGGGCTGCATTATACACTCTGTGGTTTAGCTCACATCTTATAAATTGGTTTAAATTTCTTTATCTTATACATGCACTACATTAACTAGTTTGTTAGCAAACTGCTGTATATTATTCAGTAAAATAGCTACAGGTGGTGAGGTACCATTAGCTATGTAGCGAATGACCTAACTGACAGCATTCTTTGTTTATTTAGCGTTGTAGCTTAGTTGAATCTTCATTTTAGTCCGGTTATAAACTGATTAGCATTATTAAAACCACAAAATCAAAATTGCTATATTTAACAGAACTTTAGCACACAATGTAGTATGTGGTGATTCATTTTTCACATTTGGATTATCACAGCTGAAGCTAAAGCCTCCTGTAGTGTGTTATCTTCATATCTTGAAGTATCACATTACATATCTAAGTAATGTGGTGTTGACTTTGCTCTCGCTCTCCGAAGATATTGCCTTTTTCGGCAACACCAGAAAATTATTTAAAACCAATTAATTGGCTGCACATACCAAAACAGCAATTACATATTGATTAGATATCAGAGCAGAGATTGGCTCAGAGCTTCAACCAAGTTCAAACTTGTTGCAGGAAATTCGCCAAGATGTCCCCTGGCATGATCAGCTCTATAATAAACACACTGTTTTTCTGCTTGTGAGAGGCAAAGTAGACGATTTTGCAATAGGAAGAATCCAACTGAGGCACTGTGGAGAAACACATCAGACACATTATAAACACAAAATAAACCATGCTCACTAAAGTACATAAACCTATAATCATCTCAGATATATATAGTACAGCAACTGCTAACTTATGCATACTGCAACCAAGGTTATTTTTTATACACAATGTCGAATGTAGCATTTGTGATTACTACAGGACAAAAAAATTCAACACTTCTATGCAGTAACAAATGAACATAAACCAGTTTGCTGGAAATTCCATTACTAAAGAGTATAAGCAGTTGTTGAGCTGTTTCTCAATTTTCTATCCAGTTGTAATTGTGTAGAAATGATCATTCAAAGGATATATTAATGCTAATATATTATTACATTCTTTCACAGGAATTTGAATGGCTAAAGCTAATAATAAAGTATAAAAAAGATCTAATAATATCTGAAGCTTATAAATCTATATAAAACCCTACAGTGAATATGAAAACTAACTGGGCATAGGTGAAAAGGAGATGTTTATTTATGTAACATTTTTTGTAATTAGTCTTTAAATAGGACTCCTCAGTGTTAAGCAGACTGCCAATCAATAATGCATCAACAATTTTTTCATTGCCAAGTTATTGTGGTATACAATGATAAAAGTCTTTAGGATATGTTGTTATTGTGAAATAATCACCTCCTGGGTGATAACAGTAATGCCAGTTGGCACCTTGCCTGAAACAGCACGTCCAATGTGTTTTAAATATTTTGCAATAAAGGCTTTAACTACATTTTGTTTTGCAGAGCACTTCTGTGAATCCTTTACTTAAACGTTATTTGTAGGTTAGGCTTACAAACTATATAAATTAGGCTTTGGGGAAGAATATGTTGGTTAAGTTTTTTGTGTTGGAAAGAAGGATGAACTTTAATTACATCGAATAGCAGCATAATAAATTCTGTAAGACAGAAGACATGGATATAATTTATGTAGGTGGAAAACAACCTGCAATGTACTGCATTACACTCACTTAAATATTAGGTGTTGAAAAAGAGATTATAATAAAGCAGACACATTTTTCTCAGCATAACCTCTGTATGTCTTCCACGCCTAGTTATAATATCAACGTGGAAAGCAAGGCTTTGTCCCAGGACAGTGTCTTCAACTCTGATCCACCCTCTCCGGAGACAACAGAAGCTCTTCAGTCATCAAACGACAGCATTCATGGCAAAGTGAAATCCCTACAGGTATTATAGGAACTGTATTTGTAATGTTTTAGGCATTTAATGTTGGTGTTTATTAGAGTCATTAAATAATTTAATTTAAAAATGTATAGAGTATAGCAGGAATAGAGGGCTCAGCTGTGTATGTCTTTTGTCGTCTTGTTCATTTTAATTAAGATGACACCTCACAGGGTTTTGGTATAAATTTAGCACAACTGAACCTAAACCCCTAGCCACAGTAGGTGTTCAGTTTTGACATCTTTCTTTCCTTTAAAGTGCTTTTTAAAGGCACTGTAAATGTAAATGTGACATTTGGTGCAGTTAGATAGCGATGAACAGAATTCTAATCATTACATTTTGTACAAATTCCAAGTTGCCCAAATGCCCTTAAACTTTATTTTTTATTATCTCTAATGGTACCGGTTTCAGTTCTGTCATTTTTTTTCCAAACAGTAGAAAATTGCATTCCACCATGTCAATGGTTTTCCCAGGACGCCACATGCACACTTTACTTGTATCAGTAGTGTTTTGTTATTTTGAACCAATCATTTCCTTCATGTGTAAACTAATGGTTCAGTCTCCACAATGTCTGCTGACACTGTAATAAACTGTACTATTCTTACTGTGGTTAGGTTCGATTTGAAATTTATGCCATAGTGACACACTATTATCATTGAGCCATAATAAATATAAATGTTAAGAGTGGTTATGATGTTCAGCTAAAAATATTTATTGATTACATGTGCAGCTTGCTTGAGTTTATTATCTATAAAGCCTATGCACTATGGCTAGCAGGTAATGCAGGAATTACAAGAACATGACAAACTATGCTCATTATATGTGAACATGATTTAGTTGCACATAAATTCATGAGATGCAAAAGCTTATGGGTGACATCGTCTTGAGGCTGGAAATGCCAAATAAACCTCACATCTAAGAATATGATATCTTTATTATAAATAGGTTTAATATGAGGAAAGATAAAATGGGTCAAATATTTCAGAAAACTGTATGTTACTAGATATGCTACACACAATTCTCATAACATTTTCCACGTTTTTATGCTAACGTTTGCTGTGCAGATGCAGCTGAAGCAGGCAATCCGGCTTGGCTCTCCTCCAGCTGTGATCTCTATGAAGAAACCTGAAGATGGAGGGACCATTTCAGAGGACGACGGGTTGCCAAGCAGTCCACCCGAGAACTCCATAATCCACACCGTGCTCACTTCCTCTCAGAGGGTATGACTCACTTCTTCCTGCTTCCTGTTTCTTGTTTGACTTCCGAAATTCTGGAATTTTCAGCAAGTGCTGGAAACAATTTAGTAGACATGGGATTTAAAAAAAAAAGATATATCCAGGGGGGTCCGAAAAAACTGTGTGTTGAGCAAAATCTACAAAAAACTGGATACAGAGGCTTAATCATCAAAAGAAGGTATCATGATAAATATAATTATTTGGATGTTTTTGTGCAATATTTTACAACATTATGTGATGTGCAAGTTTAATTTGATGCTATTAGTAGGAATTGTACTACTAAGCAGCCCTCTTAATCAGACATCAGTGAGCAACCCTGAGTCAGTTAGCCAGTTAGCACGATAGGATCAGACATTACAGGGCCAGGCTGTGGAGACTCGAAGCTTCCTGCTGAGTTGTCTAAATGAATTAATCCTGCTGTTTTTCCTCAGTCAGATTTAATTAATGCGTTCTGTACTTGTCTTGTCTCTCCATTTTTTGCCTCTCTGCACAGGACGCTTTGTATTCGTCCTTTACAAAAACACAAAACTGGAGAGAACTCTGTATTATTCCAGAGAGGCACAGCACTACTGCTGCATGTATATTAGGCTTAAACCTGTCTATTTTTAACACAATCAGTGCTATTGTCCTTTTTCTTTTCTTTTTTTTCAAGTCACCTATATGCGAACAAGCTTCCTTTTTAGAGTCAAGGTTACTTCCTCCTCCCACTGCAGAGAATTTCTGCTTTTTCTCCTGTGCATCTTCCACAGAGAAACAGCTTGATGGCAAGATGATCAGCATAGTGTGCAATTTACAAGCATAAAAACTCAAATCATTTTTACTCTGAGAATAGACTCGTTAGGAAATATAGAAAACCGATTAGAAATTAGAAATATAGAAACCGATTAACTAAATATATAATTTGTATTTAAAAGAAAAAGAAAGGGTGTGGTCATTTTAAAAGCCACTCAGTTAATCGTGTGAAAACTACTTCCATGAGTATTCGTTGAGACGCTGCCATACAGTGCAGGTAAACGCCGATAAAATTATTCAAAAAATATTTTTGCATACTTTGCTTGTGGGCGTGCTGTTATAGAAAAATAATCAGCAACTGATGGCGTAATGTGGCCCAACTTGAAACAAAGTGAACCGTTACAGGCCATATTTGGTTATATTTCTACCACAGTAAATACTTAAGTGTTATAATCCACTCATATGTCAATATGACATTTTATATACGATTAAGATTTATTTTCATTCATTAAAACCTATACTGTATTTTCCTTATAGTAGCTATAAACACTTGACAGATTCTCTCTTTCTGTTCCTTCAGTTGATAAGACAAAAACGCAGTTTACAGTTCAGAGAAACCGTAAAGCCTTTCCTCCTAAAATCTTTCCTGTGTTGGAAGTAACAGCTTCACAGCTGATGCTGCAGATTCCTTTATCCCTGCTAATAAACATCTTACAGAAAACATTACTTTATCAATAAGTTCATAGGTTTCTTTATATGATTTATGTGAATGTGCTGTAATAGAAAATAAACCAACACCGTCTGACGGATCAAACTGAATTCATCAACACACTGGTATAAATCATTGTCGTTTTCTGATCGTTATGTTTGGCATTTGCAGTGTAGCCACAAGCCACAATCTAATCCAAATAATACATTTTTTCTCTAGAAAAACTACGGCAGTTCTTAACAATGACACAAATACTGCTGAGAAAATCATAGTCAGGACAACTGAAAACCAGCCAGCTCTGAAAAGAATTATCTGGCTGAAGGATTAAAAAAAAATTTCTTCCAAAAAGAAACATTTGATCAGTCTGTATTTAGTCTAAAAACTACTAAACGGAATTACTGGCTATATTAATAGTTATCATATTTTCAGTCATCAGGTGTGGTCCAGATGAGTGGCTCCCTTAGCCTGGAGGGATCAGACAGCGATGATGACGAGGTAACAATCTCCACATGTTCACTGTAATGACAAAATAAATGTATTATGAATATGAAAACCTGGTTTGTTATTGTAGATGTAAAAGACGATTCATTCGTGTGTGCTTTAACATCTTGAGTGAATAGAATAGAATAGAATAGCCTTTATTTGGACATATACATTACAGCACAGTGAAATTGTTCTTCGCATATCCCAGCTTGCTCGGAAGCTGGATTTCACAGATTAATAGATATTAAGCCTTATTCCACTGCACCATATCTACTAACAATGCCGCTTTTCATGTATACTGTACACTATACTTGTGTATAATATATACTGAATTTCAGGGGAGGTTAGGAATTTTTTATTTTGGTCCAACACAAGTGTTTTTTATTATTATTACATTTTCAGGGCATTTATATAAAGCCAGATGGGGAAAGTAATGCACTATAACATAAACACATTCTACAGAGTTTCTGTGGGGTCTAAAAAAAGTAAAAGAAAAATGTAATTCACTGTTGAATGGTCTTAACAGTCTAATGTCCATGTAATGCTACCTCTAATGCTCATTGAATTGCAGCACTTTAGAATGTTTTTG
Source organism: Silurus asotus (assembly GCA_024362625.1). Taxonomy (NCBI): domain Eukaryota; kingdom Metazoa; phylum Chordata; class Actinopteri; order Siluriformes; family Siluridae; genus Silurus; species Silurus asotus. The sequence goes on from MU551577.1 coordinate 6,137,356, forward strand.
TTTGTTAGTTTCCATGGTGGTGTAGTTCTTTCCTTTGCTAGTCCAAATATAATTCGCTGTATTACTACGACTAGAAAGGAGACCAAAATGCAAGAGCCAATCAGCTTTCTGTTATTGGAGCAAATCGCTTTTGGATTGTACCACAACATAAAACAGATTTTATTTTTCAGCTATGGGAAAGTGCACATTTAGCGAAACTTAAAAAATGAATGTAGGGCTTTGGCTAAGGCCAGTTGCTAACAATGTATTTGTGTGTGTGTTTTTGATGTCATGATATAGGTCTTAAATTTCCTTCTTAATAGTCTTTAAAAGATCTTAAAAAGACTAAAATATGACTTTGTGAAACCTGTGGAAACCCTGCTGCGACAGAGTACAGGAACGTCCTCGTACTGTCGATCAGCCAGCTACACTCTATTTAGTCAGTGCGGCTGCCTTGTGTACACAAAGCATGCTCAGAGACACAGTAACTGACTGCGAAGTAGAATCCAACAGTCTACAGCTTGTTGTTTTGTGGTTAATGGCTGTAGCTCAATGTAGGAAATCACAAGGCAGTAAAATGTGGTGATGTACAGGAGGGGAAAGTCAAGCATTATAAATGGATCAGATAAAGAGGAGCGGTTTAAAGCAGCTGCAGATGGTTTATGTATCTGGGTTTTGTGTTTGGCTTAGCTTCCATTGATATTGGAATCACTTTAAATGTTATTTCATATCTGTGGTACCAGTCAAGGTCTTTGTTTTATTATATGTGTGATTTTCGGTTGAGAGGTCTGTCAATATTGACAAGCTGCAAACTTTGAGAGAGAAAAATAGAGAAGATGGTGAGAGAAAGATAGCTACAACATTTCAAAAGAAAATTGATAACACCACATTAAAGGTTTAAAAAGCATGACGTCATGGATTATAATTAGAAACTTTAATTGTTGGTAAAATTGCTGTGGCATAAAAGCAATAAAAACTTACTTACTGACATACTGTGGTAATGAAATAATCAATTTCTGTGTTAAAACACACTTTCAACTTATTGTTTATACTGTAAGACATAAAGCCAAACCACAGCTATATCTGACTCGGTAAGAAATTGCCTCATACTTTCATTCAGTTCATCTATTTTAGTGACCTGGTGTGTCTTCAGTGTCCACTGCCACCGTTAACCAGGCTATGATCTAACTGTAATTCTTGATCTGACTGTAATGATGGGCCATTCTGTGCCTCGGGTCATTTCTGTAGTATTCATCATCTGTTGCTTCACTCCAGAGGTTCTCATCAAAGTTGCAGTGCGGTCTGAACTCGCATTCCGGTGGCTCGGCTTGCAGTCTTTCTGTCTGATAGAAATGGGTTATTATAGTATCCCAAGGCTGCCAGGCAGAACCCAGGCACAGCACACACATACATTTCTCTTCTAGCCTGCAGCCGCATGGCACTCGTGATCTCTATACACACAAGGAATAACGCTGATTTCTTTTATTTTTGCTTTCCCGTAGGATTTCCTTGTTTCTAAAAATGAATGTTAACACCTTTTAAGGTCTGCACAGTCTTTTGACCTTTGTTGAACCACTTTGTGGAATTTTTTACAGTCGATTTTTATAGTAAGGGTTTGTTTGGAAATGAAAAGAAGGATGGGTTTGTTTAATGTTCAATGGTTATTTATTTTTCAGTTTTGTTGTGAATTTGTATTTAATTCATAATATAGAAGGGGCACAATGTTTAACACATCTGTTTACTAGATTCCTTTATCTAGCTGTTTAGATTAGGGTTCAGGTCCTTGCTCGGTGACCCAACAGTGGAAGTTTAGCTGTACTCACAAACTTCCAAAAGAGTAATCCAGAGCTCTTCACAGTGATCTTGGCTTTTATTAATGCATTAACGGATCCTCAGTCGCATTTTATCATGTATGCCTGTCATTTTTGTGCATACTTTATATTGCACAATTGCTATGCGCAGTCCTGCCCTGTCCTTCAGTGGAAAGAGACCCATGTAGGACTACCAGAAGCATGGTCATGTCTGTGGGTTTAAGTTTTCACTGCAATTGCATCTTTGTAAAGGAGGGATGTCCAAGTGAGTTCCTTTGGTCATTCAGAGATGAAGACTTTGAGACTATGGTCATTGTATCGTACAGGTTTGGTGTCATACTATACTCACTATCCTCAAAGAGATAGAGTACTACCCACTTCATATTTCTCTTGTCCTTCTTAAAAAAAAATCTGATAGCCCACAATATTACTGGAATACTGTAGACTGGAGATGACAGAGATGAATCCACAGAGACTATGAGTGTGTAGCTATTTGTCTTGTGTTTCTGGTAAACTGACCATTGAGTGCCAATCATGTTTAAAACATTTTTTAAAGAAATGTTATTGTGACCTGTATGGAGTACATTACCCATTTGTAGGATCTTTTACCTGCAAAAATATGAGAACAGTCGCATGCCTCTAGTAAAACACTATGTGTTTAGTTGTGTAAACATGCTTGCTGGATGTGGTCTTATACCACCATCGCACTAGTAATGTATTAAAAAGGTTTTAATGGGGTAAAAAAAAACCACCACCTTATCAGGTTTCTAGTCATTGGTGATGTCCGAGGATAAAAATGCTGCCCTTCACCCTTGTCCCCACTGTTGATCCAATTGAAAAGACCTTTTCTGTTTTTTTTTTCTTTTGTTTTCAATAAAGGAAATACCTTAAAACACCAGTCAGAGTTGACTAAGCTAAAAGGAAAAAGACAAGTTACAGCTGGGGTTACAGACTATTTAGTATATTTAGATCCTTCAAACAATAAAGGACTTGAAACATATTGCTAATCTGAGTTTTTAAGTGGTTAATGCAGGAAGGAAATTCATGAATGTTTTCTTAACAGTAGGGGAAGTGAATAGCCAATAATTAAACTACTGGATGTGTTTACATGTTTCTGGGAACAAGCTAATTTATAAACAACAATGTTAAGTAAAGAACCTGGATCCAGATTGCTCCTTTTTGTTGTCTTTAAATGTAGCTGTCTGGAGCTTCATCGAGACCAAGTACCCCACAGACATCCATTCCTGTGGACTTCAGTGAGCCAGCCAGCTCCCTTTCCTGCCTGGACAGTTCGGCTGCCCACCATCGCATTGCTGTCAAAACCAGGGCCTGTGCTAAAAGGAAGCCTGCCAGCGTGAGAAATCCCTAACACTTACTCACTTTTCTGGGAGCTAAAAGTCATACAGAGGGCTGGTTTATATGTTTTTACACCCACCTCAGTTTGTAGAGTTTCTGGAAAGTATTTTTGGATGGTGTCCAAACCCACCACAGAGATTTGTATTTACAAATTTGAGTCAAGTCGTTTGGATGATGATTTGGGTGTACAGAAGTAGATATTTTAAACATCATGTGACAGCCTTCACTGGGAGATATTAAATAAGCAACCACTTTGATTGTATTTAGAAGGAGATATTACAAGCCAAACGAAGGGATCTGAGAGAAAGAGTTCTACTTAGAGATACTGAGGACAACTGGAGAGCTGCAGGAACAAGCATAGTGGAGGAGGAAAATAAAGGTACTCTACATCCATTTCTGTGCTTAAACATTGAAAACAGGATATGAATTTATATTTTAATAAATATATTTTTACATTTTTTTACACACTCGAGAAACTAAAGTAACAATACACCGTATTTCTGTAATACATTATTTTTTTAAGATGAAGAGGAGCTTAATGAGGACCAGGAGGACTCTCTAATGAGCTCATCAGGATGGCCACAGAATGAGGAGGAGCTGCCAACATCTTCCCAAAGTCAAAGATCATCTTTAACAATGTCCGTTTCTTCCGAGGCGTCGGAGGATGACGAATGTGTTCCTGACAAAGATCACGTTGCTATCTCTGGGATCCTAGAATGCCCCTGGGAAAACCCAATAACACTGGAGCTCCAAACTGATGACTTCCTGCTGGAAGAAGGCTGTGAGGTTGTCTCTGAGAACCAGGGTTCTCTGCTGGAGGAAGTGCTGAGTTCTCTGAAGGGTCCCCTTGTGTCAGGCTTGGTGCTGGAATCCGAAGCTACCGTTGAACAGATGGAGGTTGGAATTTAACATCTGAGGGCAATAACCTCTTTGTGTAGTTAAAAAAAAATTGGTCTTGGTAATCCCTAAGCAAAATATCAGACTGTGTACTCTTAAGATAACAATGTTTAAATTGTGTCACGTTCTATCTCAGGTTGAAGACCTAGCTGGGGAAGATGAGCCGGATGAACCGGATGTACCCAGCGCAACAGAACAGCCTTACTTCACAGATCTCTCCTCAGTCCTAGACGCCCAATTACCTGTTGAAAACACCCTTTCCGAATCAGTCACACTTCTACAGGAAGTAGAGAGTGTTTTAAAGGAAGAAAAATTTCCAGAGGGACAAGAAACTTCAGAGGAAGTCGGATTTGAAGAAGATCTGCAAGTTCATGAGGGCAGTATTGAGAAGTATGAGAGTGATGAAGACCAGGATGTCATAAAGGAGAAAGTAGCTGAACACGGTGAGAAAATTGACTTTGCTGGGGAGCAAGTAGCCTTGGAACAAGAGGATGAGAACATGAAACCTGAGGAAAATATAGATGAGGATGAAATGCAAGAGAGTGAGGAGGAAGCAGAAAAGGAAGATAATCAAGAGTATGAGATGCTGGTTGAAGACAACAAAGAGATCAAAGATGGTGAGGAACTGCATGAAGTAGAAGAAAATGAAAAGGAGTGTCAGATCATAGATCAGACATGTCCTATAGAAGATATGGAACCGGAGATCAAATTGGACACAAGCATAAAAATTGAACGTTCTCATGAGACAGGCCACTCAGTCACAGGCAGTTCGCTTGTGCCAACAGAGGTTGTGAATCAGCCTGAAGATCTTTTAGTGCAGGAATTTACTGAGCAACCTTCCTTTGTGGTGATGACCTGTCTTGAGCTCAGTGTTCCCAAGAAAACCTCAAACCAGGATGTTCCTGAAATTCTACAGGAGGACGCCAGGGAGCCTGATGATGTTATGGAAGAATGTGAAGATCAGCACACAGAAAGTCTGCAGATTGAAGATGAACATTCAGAGGAGGTCCATCAAGAGGAGGTGCTCTCTGTGAGTCACCAGTCAAGATCAGCTGAAAGTGAGGCTGCCAAAGAGTTTGTTCAGGAGGTCCCACTCTCTGTAACAGATGACTCTGATGAACCTGTATTTAACAAGTGGCCAAGCAGGGATCAATCTTCTGATTCCATAAAAGCTGAGCCATCTGCCAACCAAGAGGAGACTCAGAGTCTGTCATCATCCATGCTCCAGAAAGAGATATGCACAGCTGATGAGGACACAACCCCAGAGAACCCCTTTGGAGTACGGCTGAGAAAGACACCAGTTCTGCACCGCTATGCTTCCGAGGGAGAAAGTCAAACTCCTAGCACAGAACCCATGGACACACCGAAGTCGCCATTCCTGGATCAGCTTTCAAGGAAGCCTGCTTTCCCCAAGAAGCCTGATCAGGTGACTGAAGGAGTTGTAAAGCCCAAAAGAACCTCAGGTACCACCTAGCTATCAAGAATTAATATATATATCTCATGAATTGTTCCTTATTGAACGTCATTTAATCAACCCCATTATCCGAAATGTTTTATTAGGATTGATTGTGCTGGCTTTGTAATCGTGTAGCATTTATCAGTGTCATGCTGGGATATTTACAGATCTGCCTGGTAAAGCGCCAGTTGAAAGCTCAGAGCCTCCAAGCTGGATCTCGTTGGCCAAGCAGAAGCAAAAAGTCTTCAAAGAAAACTCTCTGGATGAATCACCTGACAGCAAGGTGAGCTTGATCCTTAATCATTAGCTCATTAGCTTAATCATTAGCTTTGCACAATATTTTGACCCACACCACTTACTGTTCAGCGTATTGTGTAAAATCTAAGGAAATGATAATAGATTGTAGGCTGCATTGGGGGGCAAATCTCACAGGAGTGGGCGGTCAAGCAAATATAGCACGAGTCCCACCATCAGGCAGATCCCTCAAGTTGTAATGTTTAGTTTAAAGGTCCCAAAAAAAAATCCCAATGTGTTTGTCATGTATTCGCTTTACTTTATCATTGCTTTATTATCAGTTTAATGGTTTGTGTCTGTTATTATTCTGTAAGCTAATAGTTGCCCTAACATTTGTGTACATTTTTTCACACAATCTTTATAAGCTGGGAGAGAATGTTTGCGGAAGTGGACACAAAAATTGCAACCATTTCAGCCGGTAATGGTCAGGAATTCAGCAGGAGCTGGTGGGATTGAGAAAACAGTCCTGCGTAGGGCTCTAAAATAAATTGTACTTTGGTGATGGTGATCATGATGATGTATGTTTGCATCAGACCTGCCCCCTAAAATGGAAGAGTTAAATTCTCCAGAGCATCACTTGCATGAAGTATAACCCTGCCTGGCAATAATGTTTTTCCTCTGTCACTGATTTATTGCATGCAGTGGAGCAGTCTTTATGCATTCTGTAAAAATATAAAAATTACTGTTCATACCTCTGACATATAACTTAACCCAAGGTTAAGACATTGGACTTCTGATCATGAGCTGGAGCCTTGAGCAAGGCCTTAACTCTCAACTGCTCATTTATATAAATAAGATAATAACATGCTTTCTTCAATGAAACCAGGCTGTATGACCGAATAATTTTTTTTTTTTGTTTCTAACTTTTCTTAAGACAGCAATCCCAATCCGAGGGAGTCATTTTTTCCATGTTGTAAGCAGGGAACTATGCAGTGCACTTAAATCTTTTCATATAAAAAAAAAAGACAGATGACATTATTAGGTTTGGTTATTTTGTGTGTATGTCTGATAAAATTGTTTACCCACATTGTTTTCTGTCTAGGAAACATCCTTTATGTCAACATGTCTCGTGCGTTTTGTTCAAGGTTTGTTTAATTTTTCTAGGAGGACTTTAATAAGAATGGTTCATTGGAGGATCTGTCAGTTCCGGTTAAGGATCAGCTAAAACCTGTTGCTTCACCAGTTAAAGGTAATAATATTGTTGTTCGGAATGTTGTTTAAACCTTATGCGCAAATGTTTGCAGGAATTCACGCTTATTAAATTCGGACCTAAAAGTGCGCCACAAACCTTTGATTTAGTTAAGGGACTGCTTTGAAGACAACCTGGAGGATGAACTGTGTAACTACAGTGACATTATTCATTTACTGACCTCTAGTGGACAAATTTCCACAATACAATTTGTATAACCCTGTATGAAATTTTGCACTTGCAGTATTGTGTATATTACTAATATTTTTATTATTATTATTATTTATTTATGTATTTTTGTAAATAGTGTCATGTTCTTTGGAGATATCCAAGCCAGCGCTACTGGAAAAGGAAAAGAGGACCATCAGCCACCCAGTTCCAGCCCCTCTAACCCAGGATGAGCCTCCATGGCTGGCTTTGGCCAAGAAAAAAGCTAAAGCCTGGAGTGAAATGCCACAGATTGTGCAGTAAAGACCAAGAAAACACCAGAGCTCCCTTTCAGGACATTTTGCACACACACACACATACACACACAAACAAAGTTTCCTTCCAGTACCAGAGATGTCTCCATCTTTCAAATGTTTTTTTGTTGTTGTTGTTGTTGTTGTTTTTTGCACACAAAAACACAGATCTACACATTGATATAAGCAATATCATCAGAATTGTTCACATTTTAACATCCATATGCCCTAACAGCAAAAAATAAACACCAGTTTTTATTTGTTAAAACGTATAAAGTGGTCTTAAATTAAATTCTTCTCGAGTTTCATCTGCATTTTGAAAGTTTTTAATCAATAATACATCATGTATAAATATCTTTACCTTTGCTCACTTGATCTTCAAGTAATTGTCTATGGGAAAGACATCTTTGTATTTATTTATCTTATCCATGTAATGTTTTATGCAGTGTTGTTCTATTTTTGTATTACCTTTACAGTTGTGTGTCTTGTACATAAACATTTACAGAAAGCGAAAGGTCCAGTTTGCTTCATTTAATCCAGTCTAAAAGAAATACTGTCTGTACATGGACTTGGAGTTATTATTTATTTTCTTGTACATTTTTTTACTTTCACTCAAAAGAATTGATGAAGTATTGCAACCCCTTTAAAATCTGTGTAGATATTGATATATGATAGCATGTTTTACTGTCCAGAGTTTTTCAGCTCAGAGTTCTGGCAGTGATATAAATTAAATTTTGTTTATTTAAAATAAATGATCGATCATATTTTTGAAATATATATAGGTTGGTCAGTATTTTGAGTGCAAGACAAGCTCAGGTTTCTATTAATCCACTAAAGATAATAATTTTGATAGCAAGAACCTACACAGGAATTTTCACAGGATCACAGGAGAAGTTTCTCCATCACTGTAACAGTCAGGGATAAATCTTCTTTATTTCTATTTTAATTTTTTTGGACACAGGAAAGTCTTTGGGACAGTTTTATAGGATTCTTAGTAACAAGTTACATTCTTGCACTATTAATACCAAGTGAGAGAAAACCAGTCTTAAGAAGAGTAATAATTAAGAAATGAACCTGTTTTCAGGGTGTTTCTCAAGCAACTGGCTTCAACTCCAATAAACACCACCCTGCTAATGATTATTTTCGATTAACAGCAAGTCCTGAAATGATGTATTGTGGTTTATTATGGTTCCTCCATACCTTTATAATCACAGTGTATTTTACAGTGTCACAGTCTGTGTTTAATATACATGAGCATTCTACACCACGTCCTGTGGATAGAGTCCATTTTAGCCACTTGTTTATGCAAACCTGAATGATTTTTGTGTCAGTATTCGAATGACTTGTCAGTTGGAAGGAAAAAAAAGTATATGTAAATTGACTATATTTTAGTAAGTAACCCAGACAGCTATTTATTGTAGTATGTAATCTTTAAGGCCTATTGTTTTTTTATCCTCCTTTTCCTCCTGCTTTCTCTCTGCATTGTCTCTAATCACATCCATTTAGTCTCTCATCATTTTGTTTGACCGTTTTTTTCCATTATGGCTAATCTGCCCTCCAGACTTGTCAGTCGAACATCCAAACTGGTCAGATCTGTCCCACTGTTTCTCCCAGTGGCTACGCTCCACACGGCAGCGAGCAGTACAAGCAGGAACAAGCGTGTAATCGTGGCATCAGCAGAGGCTTTGGGATCACTGATTATCCGACTAAAGATCCACACAACCACAAAGAACTTCAGCATCCAGAATCCACGCCGAAACAACACTACCGATAATCTCAACACGGCGCACAGCAGCCAGTAACTAATCAATGCCAGTAACATCCACTTCGCTGCAAAGGCCATGCCCTCAGGGGTGAAGTGAGGGATGGATACAGCATCTGGTAAATGAAAAAATGTAAAAATGAACGGAATGCATGAGTACATTTACGTTATAAAATTCTAAGAATTCTAATGATACAAAAGTTTGAAGGATCCACAATGTTAGAACTTATGCCTCATCTAATGTGCTCTTCTCAGGAGCATCCTCAGATTACGGATGTGTGGATTCTTTAGCATTGGCTGGTTTGACTTTAATCTAGTGTATGAATGCTTACACTAGGCCTTAAACTGGATTTAGAATAAATTAAATTATTATTTAAATGTTTTCTATTAGTGTTTATGCAATAAATTCGGTTTTCTCCTACTTAATGATCCTACTTATGTTCCTGAGTGTGTTAATAGCAAATGATAAACAAAAATGTTCAAAATGTCTTATGGATTAGTTGCACTTAGACAGAATTCCTGACAATCGAATAGACACACACACACACAGGTCCATAGTTTCTTTTGTCAAACATACTTTCACACAAGCATGAACTTTGGACCTTACTGGGTGTGTATACTAAGACTATACACATTTATTTGGGAAATAAGAAAACTCTTGCCATTTAGCTGTATTATACTGTAGATAATTCTAAACTGCTTCTTTCTACACAACACATCTTTGTCCTTATCTTTAAACCTATATTTATATCTTTACCAAGCAAACTCACTCACCGCCTACTCCAGTGGCACGCAGGACCTCAGCCACGTACACAGCAATGACGTTGAGGCCCCCGGCTGCTCCTTCTGCTACAAACTGCAACGCCATGTCCAAAAACTACCAGGAAGAAAGAGTAAGTGTGCGTGTGAGAGGTGAATGAGATGGTCTTTATCCACACACAGATAACAGATAAACAGAATCAGAGCTGGAGCGCGTCAGCGATCATTAACCAGACGCTGCTTTCCACATAATAAGAATTCATGATCAAAGCTTTAGGGTTGGAATGTGTTGGAATGTCAAGACCTAACACAAAAATATTGATTTATCAGGACATCTTCAATTCGTCAAGTTTGGATTGAAACTATAAAGCTAATGAAGCTAATAACTAACAGAAGACACTGTTACCTAAGTGATGTATGATATCGTGAATAAATGAATGAGCAAATGAGATTATGTTTTGTAACAATATCACTGAAAGCAGTCATTTTGGAGGCAGTAGCTCAGTGGTTGAAGCTCTGAGTTAGTGTCGGGGTTTAAGCCCAGGTACTTCCAAGCAGCCATTTTTGGGGTCCCTGAGAAAGGCTTTTAACCCTCAGTGCTCACAGGGTACTGTATCATGGCTGACCCCAGATTTTGGTTACTTTTTCTACCTGTTAGTTAAACTGGCCTCACAGCTCCAGAAAAAGTCTAATTAAAGAAATCTAAATATATATTTCTTTGCCATTTTTTTCACCTACACCATAATCCTTCTGATGCTCTAAAAACATCCCTTTACCTTATTTATCAATCACAGCACTGACGTTGATATATTTTATGGCGTGTGTAGTGCTTGTATGAATCTATGAACATATGAGTGGTACACAAACCTCATTCTTACTGCAGTATTCAATCTACAGCAAATAGTGTCTGTGACTAAACACCTACAAAAAACAAGTGTCAACACACGGTGGTAAAAAATTCCACCGATGCTGCTGTACCAGAACAATGTTCCTAAACCTGATGAACTGGCAACACACATTTATACTTACTACACTTACACATTTGCTCTAGCATTCGATTAAGGTTCGAGTCAGTACAATGAACTGCCTGAAGAAGATACTTGTGTACAGTGATGGCTGCACACAATTTAACCACAAGAATGCACTTGACACTACACACACACACACTCATAAATATACTACTGTTCCCGCTACAAGGTCAGCTGGTTGCATACTAAACAGTTTCTAACACATTATAAGCTTGTTAGAACGTGTACAGCCCAAAATAACACCAGAAAATATAGAATGCTGTGTTTACATTTAAAAATGATAATCTAATAAATATTTTCCACTCGTGTGTAGTTTTCCTGAAAAGTTATCTTTTTGCATTCAAACCTGTGTGAAGGACAGCGAGTGTGGTGCAACAGGACTGGAGATCTAAATCTCTCCAAAACAATGTACAATACATTTAGGACCAGTATTACACTTCTGCGCAAAATCATTGGTAAAAAAATGTGAAGTTTTAAATTGTCAAACACAAATAATTGGGCAGGACATCAACGACATCAAAACCCGTAAGCCGAATCAAGCTCTTTTTAAAGATAAGTGAATACATGAAGAATGAATAAGTGACTGAGATTATGCAATTGTTAATACATGAATATATCGAATGAGCCAAAATGAGGTATTACAGTACAAGAAGATATGATGTGTGTATTTTTAACTGTTCATGCAGTAAGCAGCCATGTTAATTTGAGGTCAGTTGGTAAACTCAGGCTGGGAGGAGGGGGACACAATCTGTTATGATGAATAGGAAGTCTGAATTAAGGGAGCAATTTGTTCCCTAGTTTGTGCATGGGATACACTGTTTAGTCAAATGCAGCAACCTCCCCATATGCTGTGATAGGACAGAGTTAAGGAATGGGAATTTCCAAGACAACAAACTGGGGGGGAGGGGGTACAACAATAAAAAAGAGGAAAAAAAATTGTTTACATGAAATCATAATTAAAAACATTTTTACAAAATTGTGTCCTCTTACAGTCAAAATGTTTTAGAAAACATAACATAACAAGGTTTACTTGCTTACTGTCAAACACTGCTGGGTTGTGTGGGTTCCAACAACCGAGTCCACATGGATACGCAGACTCTCCGCCACAACCGTTGGTCTGTAGTCATGTCTGAATATGTCCTCGAATGGCATCTTTTCCCCTTCACACTTCACCGTAAGTGCTGAGAGCACGAGCAGCCCCACACCGAGCCACTTCCTCCAGACAACACCCTCACTGTGACTGCCACACAAAATCATCTTTAAACAGAGTTATGGGAGAATACAAGCAAGCAATAAAAGCAACTACAACCTGACTTTCGGAATATCAAGCCCAGGCAACTTCATCTTAGCACAAACTCGACTGTGAGAGCTTCATGAGTCATAAATCAGCACTTCCAAAATAAATCCAGATGAAGTGTGACGGTCTATTTCAGTGCTACAGATTTCATGTCACAGCATGTTCAGGTTTCACTGGGGGAAAAAATCCCAACAAGAAATTTTATCATAGTCCAGTGCATCCGTGGAGGCCATTTGGCATTGCAACTAATACTTTTTTTTATTGGCCAAAAGTGTTTGGCTTTGACAAAACTATTTATTAGCAATATTAACTACTGAAAAAGAGTGTTAACTTAATTATTACTTTTGAATAAAAAAAATCAAAGCAAATGAAAAGGCAATAAATCACAAAAGTTGGTATATACTTCCAAAACTAAAAACTTTGTAAATGGTTCCTGGCTGCACTTGGATTATGGCAAGTGTACATGTAATGCAAGTGAAACCCGTTTATCTACTAGTGGGAGGGAGAGTGGAAGAAAAAAGGGCAGGAAGAAAAACAAATTTTCACTGTGGCGTTCTTAAATTCTGTTGTGTTGTCACTATAATACACATCGCCCTGTCCCAGATAGACAATTTATAATCTCGATATTCTCATTTACACACACCCTAAAACATTACACAAGTCCATAAAACAGTAGAGCATTGTATAGCACAATCCCCAGAAGCTATTTGTGTGCACGCATGTGCTACAGTAAAGCTGATGCCACTAATACAAAAAATACAACTCTCAAATAAACATCAATTAGATGCCATGCTAGCATCCGGGGTTATTTTCATGGCTGTATCAGTGTAGGAAGAAATAGGACATAATGCCTGTTTTCCACAGTGACACTATTAACTAGATATATAGACTCCCTTATGTGGATACTATCTCCTTTGGTGATACATTTTGGTGATTTCTTTCCTTTGGAAGAAAATCCCTACATAATTCTGACCACGTGCATTACCACATGCGCAATTTCCTCATGAACACCAAGTTAGAACAAAGAGCAAATGTATAATTCTGCATGAAACTGGGCAAATTCACCACAAAGACGTTTCACAAGAGTGGAAGAACGTCACTGGGAGACGACGAGAGATCAGGAAGATCTTTAACGAGCTTAACCCCTAAAAATATTAGTCGAAACCTTCAGGCAACTTATGCATGATGATCATCGGAGAACATTCGACGTGATCTCACTTCTGCGCCCGCCCTACTAGTCAGATTTGGCTCTAGCGGACTCCACCTTCTTGAGATCCAACTCAAATGTCTAATTTTGCAGAAGGTGCCTGATACACACTGCATTGCTGTGTGAGAACATTATTTTAGAGAAGATAATGTGTAAAGCTAGTATAGAAAAACTTTGATACCACCTCGGACACAACCGAGAAGTAACTGAGACATGGGTGGCTAAGGAAGAATGTGGAGAAGTCGGAGGAAATGCACATGGCTTATTGTCTGAGAGAAGTGTAAAAATTCCTGTGTCTATATGTCTGTACTTCAGGGTTCTCTGGTTTTTTTGACATTGGACCTCCTGGACCGCTCTGGCATGGAGAAGCTGATGCTGGATCTGTGGTGATCACAAATGCTGAGCTCATAAAACGTGGAGCTACTAACCATATAGACTGTTTAAGCTACATGTGTGGAGTTTGACATTGGACCTCCTGGAGTGTTTAAAGGCTCTGGCATGGAGAAGCTGATGCTGGATCTGTGGTGATCACAAATGCTGAGCTCATAAAACTAGGAGCTACTAACCATATAGACTGTTTAAGACTGCAGAAAGAACATCACTTATTATCTTATACTCCAGTACTCATGTTAGTTCTCACTCTCCAGTGTTCTGTATTGTTGGAAGATTTATGATCAAACTCGATGTCACCCAGATGAGGATGGGTTCCCCTTTTGAGTCTGGTTCCTCTCAAGGTTTCTTCCTCATAACATTTAAGGGAGTTTTTCCTTGTTACAGTCGCCACGGCTGCGTATCAGGGACAAATTCACACCATTCACCATCACTGTTGATTTGTGTAAAGCTGCTTTGAGACAATGTCTGTTGTGAAAAGCGCTATACAAATAAACTTGACTTTCCTCAAGTCTCAAGAAACACCGACCTGCAAATGATGAAGCATAAAAGCAAAAGGTCCACATTTAAAAGAGAAATAACTCATTGAATCATATGCACAGTTGGACAGCAATTTAATGAATTGCGAAAGATCAACCAACATAACTGAGCCGTTTTTCAAAATAAAAAAAAAGTACAAAAAAAACAACACAGTTCAGTCTATACGACTGCAGATAAACAACTAGAAGCCTCTCAGGCAGTTCTGTCTCACAGGAAGTCTTTATCACTAATTTCAACAAAACCGGTCGAGGTGGAATGGAGAGCAAGTGTGAGTCGTTCTGCTGTAAAAGAGCCACCAGATGAAACATTTCAAAATACAAGCAGCAGCAAAACACAGAGCTGATCAAACATGATAGGTCACAATCCTTTACACCTTGATGGTAACCAAGCAAACATGGTGCATTGTGAAGTTTCAGCTGATGGTGGCTAGAATTAGTGAAAAATCTCGACAATAGATCACTCTTCACAGCAAATCCATCTAATGAACAGCTCATTCAGTTGGAGCAAATGTTGAGGCAATGAACTCAGCAGGAACCAGCCTATCCGATGTAGATACGATGGAAATCGTTGGCCCCGAATGCGGCGTTGCACTTTGGGCATTTCCTCTGCCGGGTATCGTAACGTGTCTTCACACACTCGAAGCAGAAGACGTGGAAGCACTTTGTCAGCACGGCATCCTTTACACGGGAGTTGCAGCATGGACACGTCAAACGGGCCTGAAAATACAAGTGGTGTTCTTTTTGTTAAACTGTAGCCATGGTAAATAAAAAATTAAATTAAAAATCAACTTCAATTATAAATGTTGTGTATGAAACATATTTCCACACGTATTCCCTACCTTGTAATCGTTTATTTCCTCATTAAGTATCTCATCACCATTGCGCATACTCTCAGCAGGTTTCTTAGCTTTCTCGATCTTCCTGCGCAGTTTGGAGATGTCCTCCTAATGAAGCGAAAGATCCAGGTTAACACAAACATCCATTTCCATCGAAATTATTGTTTCGACTGGTTTCGGTACATTCCAGAGATTAATAATTATTACTTACTGTCTAGTTTTAAATGAGCATTGCATCGTAGTATATAAATGTGTACCTGGGCACGGCGGGCATTAAAGGACTCTTTCTCTCTAGAAATGCTGTTCTCCATCACCTCTGCACGAACTTCTTTCAGTCTCTGCTGCACTGATTCTAGCTGAGATCGTAACTCCTCAGACAGTAACGCAGACTCTTGGGACTGGGTGCACAAGCATACGTGCTAAATTAGATTCATTTAATTTTGGGATTTTTTATTTTTTTTATATCACGTCCAGACTTGTGCAAGAACACTGGGTTAATGTGAGCACTTGTTCACTAGCTGTGATCGGTGTACCTTGCGTTTGTTCATGTCCAGGGCTTGTGTGCGCAGAGCCAAATCTCTCTCTGCAGCACTAATGGTGCCCTGCAGGAGGCGTTCTTTCTCCTCCAGCTTTCTCACAACCTGCAGCTGAGCGTCCACCTGAGAGACAGAGACAGAATCACATAAATAACATGTATCATTTAACCAGCAGTGAAACCCAGTCCTTGTGCATACCTGTGTTTTCAGTGTGAGCAGTTGGTCAGCCAGCTCTTCTTTTTCTTCTTTTAAGAGCTTGTGGATCTGGTTGGATTTGATGCGCTCACTCATGAGCTTGAAGTTGGCATCGTCCTTCTCGCGGAGCTGCTGCATCAAGCGAATATTTTGCTCTTGCATGTCCTCAAAAGCCTGCCCGGTAACGTCCATCTCACTCAGCAAGGCGTCCTCCTCCTGACAAAAAACACATTACACCAGTTATTATTGATGCTTTTATTAGTCTGTTATAGAGATGATTCACCAATTGAATGGAACAATCAAGCTGTTATACTGTGAGGAGGGGCATTGTTTTGCTGGCATAATTCGGATTCCAACAAACACCCTTTTATGTGCCTTTTTAATAAATTACACGTTTAACCAAATTTTTTTTTTACAAGATATAAAGCTTTTTGGTTTATTTAATGTGGATCATAACTAGAGGGCGACTGATCAGGCCGATTTTTGGCCTTTTTTTAATTAATCTCCATCGGCCTATTGTGCTGCAAATTAAGCCGGTTATTAGGCAGCCGTAAACCGTGCGTCTACGTTCTGCACATGCATGAGAGAAGATTACTCTCCCAGTACTCTGTATTCGGCATCCAAACAGGGAGAGCTTCACCTCCACCTGACATGCATCTGCTTCTATAAAAATGGCTGACGCCGTTTGACTAGAGGCTGCGGTGCGAAACACAGAGAAAACTAAAGCTCAAACACCACCCAAGCCGACAGCTGACCAAAGGCTTTAAGATCTTATCCTTTGTTCTTAATCTAGCCTTATATATTTTATTGGTTGAATATGATGCTACTTTTTGGGAGATAATGACAATAACATTTGGAGAGAGGACGAAAATAACAGGATTCCTACACAAAGCCAATTGCCAAATTCCCTGCCTTCTCCCTGACCTTCGCTGACTTGACAAGCTGCATTTCCATTAAATATATGAACGGAAAAACGGGCCACTGTTGTGCTGAGCACTGAGCAGACAAAAAACAGCCACAGACAGTATGTCAAATTTGTCTATTTTTAAGGGCCTTGCCAATCTTTTTAATTAGCTTTAACATTAATACAACATTGATTAAAACTTTAAATAACTTCATTTACACAAATCTATGAGTTTAAATATATGACTAAATACTGGTTGCAGAGGCTAAAAATTTGGCAAGAGTTACCAGTAATTATCTACACTACCACTTAAACTACCTAACATAGATTAAACAAATATTTTTTAAGTGTAGCCTAACTAGCTAGCTAAAGTTACAGCAACATACCACTTTCTCCCATATTCGATAGCTTGATAGTTGTTTTATACTTTTTATATTTGTTTTTTAACACCCAGCCTTTGAAGTAGTCATTTTATAACCCAAGCTCTTGAAATTAACATTTATTAAAAAAATAATCACTGATATTCCAAGATTGGACAAATATATAAAATTCCCTGGTATTCCAGAAATTATATGACCCATGGGAACTCTGGAACGCAAATAAATTTTTCGAAACTGTATTATTAGCGAGCCTTCAATCAGCTGTATTTTAGGATACAGGTAGGCTCGGGTACCAAAACCTGCTAACAACTGCACTGATTGGAGGCTTGTGTTGTTCAATAAATGTTTAATGTCTAACTGTTGGATTATATGAGATGATGGGGGGTGGGGGGGTGGGGCAAATATATCGGCAGCCCTGATTTCTTAATATCAGCATCGGCCAGAGAAAAACCCATAACAGTCGACCTCGAATCATAACATGCCTTTAAGCTTAGCACCTCCAAATAATAAAAGCGAGAGAGAAAAAGAAAAACCTCTTTCTATCTATATCAGCAACAAAGATTTACCTCAGCACACATACACATAGAAACTACGCTGAAAGATTACTAACCACACATACACATTCTTATTACACACATACCTGCTTTGCAAGGGAGAGTTTCTTGTTGAGGATGTCAATCTGGTCCTCCACTATCCGGATCTTTCTCAAAGCTTCCTCATCAGCCATTTTCTTTCCTTCCCTCCTCTCCCTCTCCTCCAGATCCCGGAGGCGTTGACGTAGGTCCTCTGCCTGACACACAGACATGTGTGTATGTAATATCCAATGACAGCCTACTGATAGTTGATAGGGATTTGTGTCTGAGAGAGATTTACTGTAAGTTTACCTCAGCTTTGGACTTTTTCTCTGCAGCCATCAGTTGCACTTTGTCCCGCTGTTCTTTTGGGGCAGAGCGATACATATCCAGCAGGAGCTTCATCTCTCTCTGTGACTCTTGTGCTTTCCTGCCCAAAAAATAAAAAAAGAAAATTATATAACACTAAATAAACTATGTAACAAAGAACACTAATTATGTTTATCAACGCATTTTATCAACCAACTTATAATGATAACTCACTTAAGCTCCACCCTGACGATTTTCAGCTGCTCCACTTCTTTCCTCTTTGGCCCTCCAACCACAGCGCCACGTTCAGATGGTGTGTCATCTGACTGACTGCTGCTTGTGCCTGGTTTCTCTTTCTCCTCTTTCACTGCCACACGAGATACCCTCTCTCTCTCTTTCTGGTCTTTTTCTTTCTTCTCCTCCTTCTCTTTTTCCTTGTCTTTCTCTTTCTCTTCTTCTTTTAAAGTGCCTTCAAGTTCAGTTCCAGGCTCAGTCTTAACAGACACACCTGAAACAAGACACAGAAACCGCCCTCCATTATGACAAATTCATTGTTACTTCTGCTCTCCATTAATAAATGCAAGCATCGGTATATTAAACATTTTAATAACATCGTTTCTTTTACTGCAAAAGGCAGTTACAATGAAAACGCAGACTGGAGATTCAGAAGTATTTTTTTTCTAAACAAATCTACTTTAAATACAAAAGAAAAAAAGTTTTTACCGGTGGTAGTGGGCATGGCTGAATCATTATCTTGCCCGGTTTTTACTGTGACATCGGAAGTAGCAGATGATAAAACAGAAGCAGGTTCTTCTTTTATATCTATCTCTGTGCTTGATTGTGATTGGACAGCGGGGTTACCCTTCGTAGCACGCAGCTATAAAAAAGAAAGTATAAGTAAACAAACATGTAAATAATTACATTTATGGCATTTGGCAGAGGCTCTTGACCAAAGCAATTTAAATTACCGATACAGTTATTTAAATTATTTATACAGCTAAGCATGATGCACACCGGATATCGCCAAGTACGATCCAACCTAGCTATCGGTGTCAGTAAAATCCATGATCGGTCGACCTCTACTTTAACAGTCGTCCAAATGATGCCTTATGTTCGGAGACACTGCACAAGTGACTCTTACCTGGTTGAGCTCTTGCTGGGCCTCTCTGAGTCGGAGTTTGAATTTGACCACCTCTCCTTTCAGCTGCTGGTTATGCGTCTGCAGGGTGCTGATAAGGTGACGCATCTCTCGATTTATTGGGCCTTATGGAGAGAGAAAATTTAGGGGAGAGGGTTTAAAAAGGAAAAAACACACAACACTGTTTTTTAGGAAGTGCTGTAAGGCAGCTTACCTGCTTGCTCGTTGGCAGCGAGCGTTTGCTCAAACTCGATCCTCAGCATCTCGTACTCCTTGCGAACCTGAGCCAGTGTGTCCTCCAGCTGAATCACTTCGGTACGAACTTTACGCTGCAGAGACACCTCGTCATTCTGACAGGTGCACAAACATGCACAAAATGTCACTTTCTTTTTCATTATAGCTCTCCCAAAATGACAATTATACTGACTCAGCACAATGACACATCCAGAAATGTTGGACAGTCTTAAAAAGCATTTCACTACATGTATGAATGTGTATGTGACAAATACAATTTAAATGTTAATTATAAAGCAAGTAATAATTTCAGGAATCGCAAAAGCTAACAATACGCCTGGACTGAACCTAATGCACCACCAGTGAATCAGATTGTTTGATACATATAGCAAACACTGACCACAAACACACCACAAGTACCTCCATGTGGTCGAGCTGGCGAAGGCGGGCGGCTCTGGTTGTGTTCAGGCGAGCTCTGGTCTCATCCAGCTGGGCCTTTAGTACCAAAGATTCATTATAAAGCACAGAGAACTGGGATTGCAGGCACCGATACTCTGCCGTGTCTCTCACCATCCCCTCAGCCCTGCACATAAGCTCCATCTCGAAGAAACACACACACACAACCGTCAAAGCTTTTTTCTTGTCATAGGCTTAATAAATAAATAAATAAAAGCCGAGTAGAAAATTTGACATCATGTTATTTCACTATTACCCAATAACAAATCGAATTCTTTTGGTGGGAAAAAAAGCTAAAAACTGTCCTAAATAGGTTCCATTGGCAAAAATGCAGTTTAGGAAAGAACAAGGCACAAAAGTATTTGCTAGTGTGACCAAATGCATGTATGAATGTCTACCTTCATGTTGTTGTTCTCCTGGACAACGGTCTGCAGATCCTGCTGCAGTTTCTGCAGCTCGCTAAACCGGTTCTCTGCTAACTCCCTGTTCTCCTCCAGCTCACTGTTCATCTCTTCAAACTTTCAAAGAAAAAGAAAGGTCTAAATCACAGTCACTGCACAACCACAATAAGACAATAATAACAAACTATCTCGTTTGCATCCTAAAAATTATTCAATTATATTTAACAGGGCTGCAACAACTACTCAATAAAATTGCTAATAATCCATAATTCGTTGTCGACTGCTCAAGTTAGCGTGACGGCAAGAAAACACAGACGTTTGCGCAATGGCGCAGAGTGCAGGTCAACCGTCAGCAGGAAACAGTGTGTCCCCCACATCACCCAAGGCATGGGAGCATTTTATATTAAACACAACGAAGAACTTGCAAGTTGGGCAAAGATGAGCTTGTGTGACATGAAAGAACCACATTGATGCACGAGCACATGAAAATAAAACCATACTGGTGTCACGGATGAAGCCGAAACATCAGCACGGTAAGTGAAAACTGTTTAATTCTCATCATATGAAAATGTGATTGAAGTGCTATTGTGTAAACTGTTTGCTAACTTCGGCACAGTCGCTCTAGATCTGATCTGGCATGATTCATGACATAGTGATGAATTAAATAAAACCGGTGCTATATGATTACATTTTTACTACATTCAAATGCTTGTTATGAAGGTTTGTAAATTTCATTCATTCAAATATTATACAAAATTTGATTAGTTAGATATTCTAGACAAATATATCTTCACGAATGAAAACGTTTGTGTATTTCTTCAAACAAAAATTGTCAAAACAAAGGAGAAATCCCCCATGCACTCCTCGACAAGATAGTTAAACGCAACATGTGGCTTTTGCATTTTTAAGTACAATTTTATACATTAATACCCTAAATTAGGGGTTTATATAGTTATAATAAGCAAAACTTTTTTCAATCAGATTATCGAATTATCGAAATCATCATTAGTCGTAGCCCTAATATTTAAAGGCCCATACATAAGGTCAATAAAAAAGAAAATAAAAAACACCTACCTTTCTCTTGTTGATCGTAATGGTCCCACACACACTGCTGGCCTCACCACACACTTTATACCCTTTACTATTTAACTGTGTAAAGAGAATCAAACACCCAGGTCAGCATAGTAGTACATTCAGCAGACCTGAAACTTAGATAGAGACACACACTCACCCTCTCCAGCACCTCCCCTAGATGTGTGTTGAGGCGGTTTTCCCTGCGCCGAATCTTCTCTGTATCCCACTGCAGCTCCTCTATTGACACCTGCAGTTCACTAATTCTGTTATCAGCTCGACTAGCAGCACGCGCCAGGGAACGAGACTGAAACAGATCCACACATGCAGATAAGCTACAATCTTTCCATCACTGTTCCAAAAATTGTGACCAAACTCTTTGTCCTTGAACGTGCAAAGCTAAAGCAGTCTCTGATGAAAAATATAACATTTTTAAATCTGAATCAGGAAACTTCTAGCATGAGAATGTTGTTTATTCTTGTAGGACTGGTTTAAATTTGCCAGGGTTTAAATTGAACAAAATAAATTGAATTGACACAGAGCGCTCCAATTTAGCTTCTTTACAAAGTACGTGTCCAATATAAATAAATAACATGGGGGATTGGCAAAACAATTTTGCTGCATGAATGTAAATAAAAAAAGAAAGATCAAGCAAAGTGAGTGTCAAACTAGAAACATAAAAAAAAAAGAAAAAAACAAAACAAAAATAAAGCAAGATAATCTGACTTAAGACTGAGCTAGTACACTGATGAAATAGCCAGTTATTTCCTTGCGAGGTTTGATGAGCTTAGTTATGTTGTCAGTGGTCATCAAAACTACACACACACACACACACACACACACACACACACACACACACACACACACAGAGAGAGCAAGCAATGCGAAACTCCACTCGGCAAAATTTTTTTTTAAAAAACCCGTGGAAGAATATATAAATTTTTAGCTCGCAAAAGCACTCTCACCTCACTGGTCATGTGACTATGTTTTTGTTTGAGGTCATCTGTCAGCTGACGAAGACGTTCATTTTCATTTGCCAGTAAGGTGTTGAGGCGAGCAGCGATTTCAGAGTGTCTACCATCTGTAGTTATCAAAAAAACACAGCCTTTTATTCTTGTTTTTGTAAATTATCAACATATAAATATATATTACACTATAATCAGTATAAGTATAAGCCATTCTAACAATGTGTCTCTTACCTAAGTTAGAATCCAGGTCCTTTTTAAGTTGATCTACTGTAGTTTTCAAGCACTCACAAATCTCTACCACACAACTGGCCTGTTTACAACTGGACTCCACCCTCTCTTTTAGCTCTGCCTCCATTTCCTCACTGCTACTACTGGCCAACATGGCAAGAAATGAGCTTGCCCCCTCTCCTTGTTGACCTGGAAGATAAAAGTTACACCACAATCTGCATAATTTATTTATTTATTTTTTGAAAGCGCCATTGTTTTAGCCTCAATTTACTTCTGTCTTTTGCTCTCTCCTGATTGGAATCTCCATCCGGCTCTGGTGTGCCTGGCTTTAGGCTCCGCCCCTCAACAGGCTGGCTCTCCACTGGTTGGCTTTCCGATTGGTCATATCGACGAGCAATCAACCTCATATTATCGTCAAACTACAAGGAGAAATAAAATGAATAAGATGAATGAGGGTCCAAAGTAAAGAATAAACACAAACAGTGATTGCATTATAAGGGTTTTGAATTTCTAAAACAAATGCAAAAAATAGCTAAAAAAACAAAGACAAAAGGTATAGCAAGTGTCCACAGCATGCAAGATGTGTCCAAAATTAATAAAGCAATACATTTTAAAATCTCACTGAATTTCGTGGAAAACAAAACTTCACAGCAAAAAGGTCCTGCAGGTTATCAATCTTTTACACAAGACTTGTGGTACATCCGATGGTATGCTCTGAATCATGAATGCTAATAAGGCATTATTTTTGCAATCGGCAGGGGGTTCTTACCTGGTTCCAGTATCTGTTAAGGATAAGTAGGCTGGCATCGTCAGTAGCCTGCCTCGTCTCGAGCCGCTCCACTCGTTCCCTCAATTCATCTTCAATAACCTTTAAACAAATAGACATAATGTACAAACTGATCTGGAAACGCATACATAAAATTCATCATATTATATGTGTGTAAGGTGTAGACACATTTACCTGTCTTTGGTCCAAAGCATCTCCCAACTTCCTGTTTTTTACCTGCAGTGCTTTAATATCCTGCTCTTCCTATAAACACACACAGACACACAATAGTTAAATGAATCCTGACGATAAAAGCAAAAAAATTAAAAGCACAAGTAATTGAAAAAACACCAATAGAAAAAGGCTAATGTTGAAAAGGTACATAAGAATACTGTCACAAGTGTATATGTGCAAAGCATCTAGTTCTTTATTAGCATTATGCAGACTGCCAGTATAACATTACCACTACGTTAAAAGTAATCAATTTATATTTTTCAAAAGAGAGAACACACTTCTCCAGCAAGATGTTTTTGAACATTCAGTTTTTAATAGATAGATAGGAAGGTATGTAAATAAATAGCTTTCAATCTTAATAAAATCTGAGTATAATTTTGTCTTAGGTCCAATGAGCTGCCTTTTGTTTAATTAAAGTGCTCAAGCCTGAATGAACAACAACAGAGGATCTGCTGCAGAAGCTTCATGCTTAGAAAACTAGCATCACTTAAACACAGACAGCTTTTCCTATTGTTATCTGCTCTGCTACACTTTCTTCAATAACAAGGTTTGGCTTGTCAACATATATGCTGGGTTTGCAACCAGAAAATGGTCTTGTGCCTTCATATTGACCTTAAAACTACAGACAAATTCAAACTGAGTAGAATACCAAGTGAACACTTATTTGAAACTGAAACCAAATGAAACTACACCATACTGTAGAGCTCCAGTAAATAGCTTTCATCCTATATCCCTTTTTCTATCACAACAACTACAGTATATTCTGACACATGAATGGTTTAGAGCAGAGATGACCTCTGATTTAACCCACCAGGCTATATATGTGATTAAGAGTTGACGTCACATACAATCAGAATTTGTCTTTTATTTTCTCATGTAAATGTATAATGGTATGAACATTTATACCTTACAGTGAGTTTAGCAGATTAAAATTCATACCATCCACTATTACACAGAATTAATCGTATTTTTTAGTATGGCACTCAGTTATTAAATATTATGTATCAGCAAATAACATTTACTTACACACAA
Source organism: Silurus asotus (assembly GCA_024362625.1). Lineage (NCBI taxonomy): Eukaryota > Metazoa > Chordata > Actinopteri > Siluriformes > Siluridae > Silurus > Silurus asotus. The sequence continues at coordinate 6,162,041 of MU551577.1, forward strand.
ACTGCTGTAGCACAAAGTATAGAAGTAGAAATGTCATTCTTAGCATATCTGATTACATTTAGAGTAAGTCTAACAATCATGTACATTTGCCTTATCACCAAATTATTTATTGTTATTCATTATTTTTAAATACTTAAAAAAACTTTTCTTTCCCCTAACACACTTGCACAATATCATGCTAACAAGATGGAGATATGAATTTATTCATGGAGAAACATCCTCACTATCTTCCAACCACTTAAATCTAGACACTCATTGCCTAAAGGTTCTGAAATCTTAATACGCCTCACATATATACACCACTGATATGCATCTTACCGAGTTGGACACGCCTCCCAGTTTGATGACGGTCTCCACGGCATTGCTTGCCCCTGTGCTCAGACCCTCGCCTCCGTCTCCTCCCTCTCTGTCTCTCCTTTTCTCAGGGGGAGCACCAGCAGAGCTGCTGGGATCACACGGCCGCTTCTGAGCAGACATCCTGTATCGCCAGCTGTCCCTCTGAAACACAAATGACAAAATCACTGGTTAGAGTCTATTGAACAAGCCTGTTTTAAAAGTAGTCTGGAAAATGTACCGAGAATTTCAGATTCACACGAATCACACAGAATATTTGCTTTATGTTAACATTTATTGCTTATCTGGTTGATTTTTCAGGAAACATTGCATAACGTTCTGGGAATGTTCTTATAACAGTCACTATTTCTGAAATGTCCTGGGAACTCAGTGGTGAAATGATGTTTAACAAATATTATAATTATTATTACTTTAGCTATAAATTTACCTCATGTAAAGGTTATGGATATGTTCTTTTAATAAGAATTTTAAAAAAATGTATATTTTTGTAAACTTTTTAAAAAGTAAACACATTTTAAACTAATGGGTTTTGATATTCGAACATTTTATAAACCAAAAACATATGTTCATATAAATGTTCTGAAAACAAATAACAGGCAATGGAGTTATATGTATTATAAACACACACATTCACAAATACATACGTACAGACAGACAAACAGAGGGACAGACAGATAAACTGTCAGACTCTTAAACTAAACCGGGGGAAAACATTGACCATTTAATTGTCAATAAAATAATTAACGGATCTTATTTGTGACATATATTATTATTCTAATCCTGTCAGCTACTTTTCTTTGTAAAATATAGCTGCAACATATGCTAACGTTAGCTAATCAGTGATTAGCTTCAAGCTAGCTTCCAAAGACTGAAAAGACAAATTCACTATTTAACACCAACGAGGTATTTTAATCTCACCGAAAAAAATATTAAATTATATTATGTATTTTTGTAATTCATTTATTCTCCGAATTCATCGTACAATCCTTCTATTTGCCCACAGAGCTACAGTTGGCTAATATGAAGAGGAACCGGAATTTTGATTAGACATGATCTTCCCAAAGCCGCCCACCATGCGGGAAGGGTTTAAACGGTCCTAAATAAATCGGCTTATTAATATAGTTTATAAAATGCATTCTGATCCATACAAACCTCCCTTCAGTGTGTTTAACTGCTCAGGTTCGAAATATTGATGTTGCGGAACATTTGAGAGGAGGAGGAGGAGGAGGAGGGGAAGCTCCCGGAAACGGAAATAGAGTCTAAGTCAGTAAGTGCATACTGCAGTGCTAAGTAGTATACACAGCGCCGTAGTATTTTGAGTGAGTGCGCTAATATATTCAGTTACTCCAAATTGCAGCGCCATCTACTGGTGGGAGAACTTTATCTTCATACCAAAAACAATCCAAGCGTCCAAATCAACTTTTTTTTTGCATCACAGACGCAATAACGTGCATATTATAATGCTATTATACATATTATATGATTTAATTATGAACTTAATTACATATATATACCTCCTACATTTGGTTCAGCTACCAAATCAGACATTACATCTGGATCTTCACACCTCCAGAGTGAGGAAAAGGGCTTTGGACCCCACACACCCATCCCACTCTCTCTTCAAACTGTTGCCTTCTTAAACAACATTTCTACTTTTGTATATAGTGCATTATTTAATTGTCTGTTTTACTTATATTTTGTTATATTATAGATAGATAGATAGATAGATAGATAGATAGATAGATAGATAGATAGATAGATAGATAGATAGAACTTTATTTTCATTACATAGTACAGATACACAGCAACGAAATGCAGTTTGGCATCTACCAGAAGCAGTCGTTCAAAAATGCAGATAAATATATGGCATATTTACAGCAAGTGATAAATATGTAAACATATGTAAAGTGAATAAATATAAAGGCAGTTACAGTGCAACAGTATGTACTATGTACGGTCTGTACTTATGTCTGTACTTCTCCTGCACTAGTAGCTCCTGTTGCCAAATCAAATTCCTTGTGTGTGTAAATATACTTGGTAATAAATCTAATTCTTATTTTGATCCTGATTTTGATATTAAATGAATATGTTATTCACCATAATGCATATTCAGTGCAAGCTTCATTTATCGGTGCATAAAAAACAGCGACTGAAACAAGTGCAGGATGTGGAGTGGGCATTTTACAAAACACACACACACACACACACACACACACACACACACACACACACACACACACACACACACATCCTGCAGATGGTAAAAGTCAATAAAAACGCAAATTAAATACAAATGTAAAGGTTTTATTCTTTCTGTGTGTGCTTGGTTTTAAATAATCCATGAACTGTTACTGGTCCATGTCCAGGCTGGTCTAAACTATTAAAAAAAAGTGACATTGGTCTTTTTGGTATTTCTTACAGTACTTTATAACTGTATAGTCATATAGTTATCCTTTAGGTAACCAAACTTATACAACTATATTTGACTTATGACTTTTTTATTTTCATGTGTTTTTCATCTTCTTCTACTTTTTCTTCTTTTTCTTCTTCTTCTTTTGGCTTCTCCCAACCTCTAAAATAGAATGCATTCTGAAACTTGGATAGAAAAATGTGTAATACCTTCTCACCAAAAGAAGTGGATAGAAAATGAATAAATAAATGAAAACATTTAGGTCTTTTTGGGGAGGATACCAAGCTATAAATCTTTGCCCCAGCAACAGATTTCTTGATGCCCTGGACATTCCTAAGTCATAGGTCTGTTAGAGGTTAGAGAAGTCTGGATTGATTTTCCCATGAGCATGCTGATTGAATAAAGACATTAAAAACCTGAGGTTAGTGGTGATGTGTGGAGAGACACTCAACATCTGGACATTGCATATTACAGGATAGAGAAATGTTGACTCACAAAAACGTTTATTAATAAATATATATTAACTGATCCACTTCTTTTGATAGGAAACTCAGTCTATCTCTGATTTACTGTTCATGTACTGTACCATCAGCATCATAGCTTTGCTAAAATCTTTCAGAAGTCCAGAAGGTGGAGGCAATGAGTGTGTTTTATGCCAAAAAAAGCAGGCTATCTCTACTGTATATGTTAGTAGATTTATAGGAAAAACTGGATCAATTCCAGGTTTGTGATCTAGGCATGAAGAATACGCTTATGAACTGTGTTCCTGCGTGATTATCGACTTTTGACCCATGATCCAGAGTCCATATTGTGAAACAATTTGGCTTTTCTTTATTATTTAGTTCACAGCATGCACGTCAGCAGTCACCTCTTTTACATCATTGCTGAGTGTTTTTTAGTTTGCAATTCTTTTTACATGGAGCACCATTCATTAGTTTCATTGACCCACTCTCGTCTGCTGATATGATCACATCAACTATTAGGCAATTGTCCTCCACCCCTACTGAATCATTTTTCAGAAGTCTACTCTTTAGATAATCCTGGTGTTTTCTTTCTTTTTTTTCTTTTTTTTTTACACAAAGCATACTAAATATAAAATTCAGATATTAAAATAATTTTTTACAACTCATTTACACACAGAATTTGCACACTTTAATTGCTTTAAATATTGTATAGCTTGTGTTTGCTTTAATAGTTTCATTGACCCACTCTCGTCTGGGATATGATCACATCAGCTATTAGGCAATTGTCCTCCACCCAAACTGACTTATTTTTTAGTAGTCTACTCTTTAGATAATCTTGGTGTTTTCTTTCTTTTTTTTTTTTTACACAAAGCATACTAAATATAAAATTCAGATATTAAAATAATTTTTTACAACTCATTTACACACAGAATTTGCACACTTTAATTGCTTTAAATATTGTATAGCTTGTGTTTGCTTTAATACACAAACCCACACCCACACCCACACGGGACACAGTTCATTTGCCTGAGGGTGAAAACGCCTGAGTCTTTTTGTTTTGGGCCTTATTCATGTCTGAGTCTCTCTGTCTGGGTCCTTATTCATGTTGGAGTCTCTCAGTCTATGTCCTTTTATCAAGTAAAGACATGAATTGAAGACATAAATAAAAAATGCTAAATTTGGGTCTGATTACTGTCAATGTTTTTATTGTTTCGTTGCATGAAACACTACATTTCATTTGGAATTGTTTCGGAATTTTTTTTTATTCTAATAATGTATAATATTTACATTGATTTTATGTTTCACCTCAAAACCATAGTGACGCAAACCTTTGGACATAATTTTGCTGTGCACGAGTCTACATTTCACACAGACTGGACGTCTAAAAATTAGCTCCTGAGCATGCATAAGCATAAACTTCCTGTCATGTTGACTCCACATCTATATTACTTCAACATGCATGTTTCTTTGGTCTCCTACAAACCACGTGAAAGCAAACTCAAATACATGCCATCATATCTGTGCATGACATGGAAGGTAAAAAAAAAAACATTAATTGACCTTGCACGAGGCAAATGCAGGAACATAAAAAACCTGAATGGCAAGTCTATCGTTGTCTACAGTTATTGTGACAGAGCTGCTTATAACTTTTTGCCCCCTACGTGCTTTGGAGCATTTCATTTCATTTCATTAGCATAAATATATCACTAAGTTGTGTTCACTTATGACTATATCATGTTGATTTAAACTCTTCTAAAAGTTGTGAGAAGGGAAATATGTGCATTTGCTTGAGGGTTTAAAGGTTGTAAATATGAGGCAATCACATTGTTGGCGCTATTCAATGGGGGGCTACACGTACACGGACACGCACACGTAGGCATGCTAATGAACCTCAACCAATAGTTTCCCTGCACACAGTAAACTCCCACCCAGAGGAACCAACCTCCATCTTAGTCTGAAATAAATAGTGCTGCGTTTACTTGCTCCTTGCAGACTGCAAAACAGCCCAAGCAACAAACCAAGTGTCTGTTTCATCGCTCATCACCGGCGGTACAAAGAAATCCAGCAAGTAAGTATGTTTCTTTACTTTTATAGTGATTTTGGGTTTAAGATAATTAACTATAAAGTTTGGGAGCGTATGGATATATAGTTGTGCTAGGAGTTTTGTTGATGTAGAAAAAATAACTCAAATGCACTGGAGTGAGAAAGTAACTTCCTTATTTTGTTCATTTATCTTTTTGGAAACAGGAATTCATTAAAAAAAATGCGTTTATTTATACTATAACATACCAGAAAAAAAACATTTAGTGAAAGGTGCACGACTAATAGATTTCTATAACGTTGAATGGAGGCGGATGTGTACAAAGAGTTGTGCAACTGTAGAAAAAATTATCCAGGTAAAGCAATAAAGTGATACATATTACTCAATCTTGTTAAATTATATTTCTGAAAATTGAAAACTCGATTTCAGCGTTACAATTGTATGCATTTGTTAATACTAACAAGTCGTAAACATGTTATGTCGTACACGTTCTGCAACACGTTGAGTCATGAACTGTAATGAACTGAAACATTTCTCATGAGCATTGTGTGAGTTGTGCAGAAAATCTGAAAAATCTTCATGCAAAGTTTTACAAATTAAGCGACAAATGTTACCTAGATTTGTATTTCTGAAAAGTACAGTGTAAGAATTGTAAGAACCATAACACAAAATGATTTTCCAAACTTTGCATGAACTGGCAAAACAAGTTGTTTTAACTAAGCAGGATTTTCAGCAATGCCAAATGGTAAAACTGGAATGATGGAGTAATTCCTTCCTTGCTTAGTTCAATGTTTGCTCCGACTTGGAACAAATAATCAAATCTCAGAGTACACATAGTCACACAGTTTTGCAATCCTGTCTCGAACTGACCACAGATCAGTTTGGATGGTTTGATACGTTTTATTCAAAGGTACAATCAGCTCTCTGGACTGGAGATCAGATAGGAGAAATATTAACTAAATGTGCAAGAGGGCACAGCGTTTCCAAATCACAAGGAAAACAAATTTGCACTCAATTAGATGTACTGCTTAATATGTAAACCATTTCCATCTTCTGATCACTTTTTTATTTCTTTTTTTTTACAGGATGACCCACCAGTTTCCATCCCTTTCACCAGACCAGAAGAAGGAGCTGGCGACTATCGCCCAGCGTATTGTGGCTCCTGGAAAGGGTATCCTGGCTGCAGATGAGTCCACAGGTGAATTCATGTGTTATCTTAGTTGATGATTAGCTAATCATTCTTAGTTAATCATTGTTGCATGGTGTTGCAACTATGTCTACAACACTAGTTGCTGGGCATGCGAAAAATAGGCCTGAATATGAGAAAACTAGCCTGAAATAAACTTTGTTACTGGAGTTCTGAACAAATGAAATGAACACTCCAGAACAAATGAAATGCTTTGTTCTGGAGCATTTCATTCTTAATTTTTTCCTTCAATTTGTCAACACAAATAATGTATATTTCCAAAAGAGTGACACGTAATTGATAATTTTGTATCCATTCATAGTTTTATTTAAAAAGTTAGTTCCCGCTATCACTCGCATTGTAACTGGTATAATGTTGTATACTTTCCAGCTTCTGCCATCATTATTAATTTTTTAAACCTGGGAAGACAAAAAAACCCTCTACATTTAGTAATTACTGAGAAATTGCTTTTTGCCTGTTAGAAAAGTCGCAGCTTTACCTGAGACTGCGAGTGATAATGGAAAGTTCTTCGAAAATAAATGCCACCTCAAATAATGTTTATGACTTCTTACTACAGAAGCAATAAAGTATTAGAACGAGGACATGAATATGTCTAATCATTACACATCGAACAAAAATGTCAACAAGTCTGTCATTCCTGATTTAGGCACCATGGCAAAGCGTCTGCAAAAGATCAACGTGGAGAACACGGAGGAGAACCGCCGCTTCTTCCGAGACCTCCTGTTCTCCGTTGATCCTGCCATTTCGCAAAGCATCGGAGGAGTCATTTTCTTCCACGAGACACTGTATCAGAAATCAGACAAGGGCGTCCTTTTTCCACAGGTCATCAAGGAGAAGGGAATTGTGGTTGGCATTAAGGTAAAATTGCTGTATAGGCATTATTTGACACATTCTTTTCTTCACTTTGCATATATTCTGTTTAAATTCTCAAATCAGACTATTTCGAAGTCATTCATTCACTCAGCTTGTTGCCTGGACATAAGGATAAAGTGCACGTAGGGCGATCAAATGTAGAGATTGCGTAAAATGTCAGGCAAGCTTTTTTTACGACCAAGGTCTAAAGCAATGCTGTCAACTAGTAAACTGCAATCCAGATGCAGACCTGACAAAAGTTTATCAGCTGATCAAACGAAACACTTGTGAAGTATTGTATCAGAATTGATTACTGTAGGAAAACAGGAACAATTGCAGCTTCATTAGCAGATTCTCTGTTGCTTACTGTCATGGCATGTATTAGAATTTTTAATTATTGTAATATTTTTTTCATAGATATGCTAGTACGATTAGTGCTAATTATTGTTATAGTGCAATTATTATTATTTTTTAAATTGAAACACAATGTTTTCTAATTATGACTAGGCTAAGAAGTAGTGTAATACTGTAATTTCTGCTTCCACTCAGTTAATAGTCTGTGGTGTCGAAAGTGAAAATGTAAAGCGCGTAAATGATTTTAAACATAAGTGAACTGCTCAAAGGAAACTGAACAGCAACAACGTTCACGCTAGTTGCTTATTCTGACCTTTAGAAACAGGAAATGTAACTGATGTAACCTTTGTAAATGACATCACGAGACAATGTAACCAAAAGTCTCTTTACCACAAGTTAGACCAGTTTTACACACCAGACAGACACATACACAATCACGTAGAAAATCATCTTCACATATAAACAGTGTCCACAAATGAGCCCATCATGTATTAATTGTGTATCTTTTGTTGCCAGGTTGACAAAGGCACAGCAGGGCTGAATGGAACAGATGGCGAGACAACCACACAAGGTAAGTCTAGCATGATGGTTCTTCACTGTTATTAGAGAAACATTCAGCACTTCATGATCTGATCCTGTCACTTAGGTCTTTAAGCATTTGTCAGCTCTTGAATGGTCATTTACCCCTGTGTCTTTTAGGGCTGGATGGCCTGGGGGAGCGCTGTGCTCAGTACAAGAAGGATGGGTGTGACTTTGCTAAGTGGCGCTGTGTGCTGAAGATCTCAGACGGCTGCCCTTCCGCTCTGGCTATTGCTGAAAACGCCAATGTACTAGCCAGATACGCCAGTATCTGCCAACAGGTACCCAGTTCTCCCACCTCTACACAAACTGCCTTTGTTCATTGTGCATAAATTTGAGGCTTAAGGCATTGCAAGTGGTTTTCTTTTTTTTTTTTATATATATAGAATGGCTTGGTGCCTATTGTTGAGCCTGAGATTCTCCCAGATGGTAATCACGACCTCCAGCGATGCCAATATGTCACAGAGAAGGTGAGGTTCCTCAGAGATTAAAATGAACTGAAAAATAATCTAAAATCAAAGCATAATTTTTGTGTTGGCGTCAATGTTAAGTCCCTGCTGCAGAAACAGATGGGAGTGGGATCTGATCCAACCTCTATAAACATTAGCCTAACTCTCAAATCCAGCACACATACTAACACTCATTCATGTTTCTTGAATTAGGTCCTCGCTGCTGTCTACAAAGCTCTGTCTGACCACCATGTTTATCTGGAGGGTACTCTGCTCAAACCTAACATGGTCACAGCAGGACACTCCTGCACCAAGAAGTACACCCCACAAGAGGTTGCCATGGCAACCGTGAGTGCCCTCAGACGCACCGTACCCGCCGCTGTTCCAGGTGATTTGGACCACTTTTGGACGGTTTAATAAGGAAATAAGATTTTCTCCTTTTAACCTGTACTCACTGGGATTTCTTTTGTTCTTCTAGGCATCTGCTTCCTGTCAGGAGGTCAGAGTGAGGAGGAAGCTTCACTCAATCTCAATGCCATCAACCAGACTCCACTGCACAGGCCCTGGAAACTGACTTTCTCCTACGGACGTGCTCTCCAGGCCTCAGCGCTGGCAGCATGGAAGGGTAAAACAGCAAACAAGAAGGCTGCACAGGAGGCTTTCGTTACTCGTGCTAAGGTAGGCACTGAAATAGAATTTTATTTTTAAAGAGGAGAGCCAATTGGTTTTAGTTGGTGTTTATAAAGCAGGAATTTGATTCATATCTAAAACATAAGTGGGAATATTATTCATTAAGCAGCAGCTGTAGATCTGCCAAGTGAACATCATGCTTCTCCTGTTCACCCCCCACAGATTAACGGGCTGGCATCTAAAGGCGAGTACAAACCAACAGGCCAGGCTGACACGGCTGCCACGCAGTCCCTCTACACTGCCAGCTACGTCTACTAGACCAAACATGCTACCAAACAGCAATCTTTCCTTGACCAGACAAAACTGTGAATACAAAATTGACCAAAGACTGTGTCATGTTAACTTGATTTATAAACATATATATTTTGCATGCCTGGAATACTGATCTCCAAACTCATGACAAAATCAGCAAATGTTTTTTTTATCAATTATAAAGTTGAAAGATCTTTCTATAGTAAATAAATAAAAAGGAACATGCACTGATAGTTTGTTTTTCAGTCTTCTTTTGTGTACGTGTTGAGTCTGAGACATCATTTAAGGTTTTTATATAATACGTTCCTGTGCTTGGTGATACAATGTAATATATGTAGGGCTTCTGAAATTGCTGTAAGATAAAGAAAACGTGGAGCAGCTATGTATGAGGATCAATTAAAACTTTGCCATATGCAATTCCATAAGAAGCCCAATTTTGCAGGTGATCACCAGATTTTTCTAAAAATCTATCCCTAAAAAGAGTGAAGCATGGGGGTGGATGCAACACAATTCCGGGCGTGGAAGGAAGATACACCTCAAAGTAACACCTTAAAAACTCAACACATCAATATATGATGTATACTTTTATCTGTAAAGTATACCTTTATAGTACCAGAGACAAAACAAAACCTGAGTTGAGAAATCTATGCTTGAAAGAATTTAGGTGTATGTAATCTTTAGTCAAAGTTAAAAATGTGGTATTAAATAATAACAAAAATACATACCTTTTATGATACCCATAAAGTGCATAGAATACATTTCAATTAAAAAGGAATCACTAGCATCATAGCATAGCACCCAGTTGCATTTGTCCGATAACCAAGTGTTCCTTATTTCTATTATACTACAGTAAATACTATTCAAATTAACAATATATATAATATGCACAATATACATATTTTTTATTATTATTAACGATAGAATTATATTTAATGTCTAAGAACTCTGAAAGGATGTTTTTTGCAGTATTCATGCAGTCATTGACAGTCACAGCATTTATTCAAATAATTTTTTATTTGACTAAACATGAACAACCCAACTACTCTATGAGTACACACATGCAAGAGCAGTATCTAAGTAGCCTTTCTACACTTACAATAAAATAGCACATTTGAAAGCAGCTTGCCAAATATAAAGGAAAAAAAGGACAGTGTGCTTAAAAAATAGGTGCTCATAAACGACCTAACTGCTACCTGACTGGGAAAACTGGAACGGTGTGGATTCTAAAATAGAAAATGTGTGCTTGTAAAACAACACAAAACTATTTAGTGCTTCATCTGAAAAACAAAAACAAAACATCCCAATGATTATCTGAAGCATATTTAAAAAAAAAAAAAAAAAAGAAGGGAAAGAAAATCACATGACAAAGTGGTTAAGACCTTATCAATCCCGAACCTATGTAGCCCTTACCATTAAGACCTAACACAAAATAGGAAGACAGTCTATTTTTCGAGAAATGTAAAGTAACAATTGATGGTCTTGTGAGGTATGGAGACACAGTGAGTCAGGCTTTATGGTATAGCATGTACGATGTCAATCTAACCTGAGATTCAGACACTACAGGCTGTTTTGGTGAATGAATGCAGAGGTGCGCATCAAGAATGGGATCGATGTGAGCTCCGTGTGAAATCCACATATGAGATTCCTTTGGGTCTCCCAAAAAAAAAAATAAAATTGATCATGGGAGGAAACAGATGTCACATTAACTATCCTGGACGTTTGTTCTTTCTGTTTTATTACTTAATTCTTGAGGATAAATAAATACGGATCACTTCACCGGAATACATCGTGGCACTACTACTGAACTAACCAGGCTTGATCTTCCTACTACAGCAGGAAAGTGCGGCATTAAATTGTGAAAATTCTGCACACCTCAGAATGAATTCATTCTTCTTTAATCGAAAACCACCACTAACTCTGACATTAGATCATGGATATTTTGTTTGATAAATCAGATTTCCTCACAGAATGTCCTCACAATCTCTGACTTTAGTCACATTAAAAACCTGCTACACTTGTAGTTGTTGCTCATGGACACAAGTAGTATTGTAATGATGGACCTTTAAAAAACACGGCATGTGATGTAAAGTTTAGTCTACTAACAACCCTTCACAAATAGCTACCAACAAACTGCAATGTCTTTCTACACCTAGTTACATCAACTGAGAATTATGTGTGAAGTTTTTCCACTGACGCTACTACACTTTCTATAAGGTAACTGCAACGGCAGTAAGTACAAGAGTGTGTGTGTGTGTGTGTGTGTGTGTGTGTGTGTGTGTGAGAGAGAGAGAGACATGTGCTGGTATTAACCAACCATATGTGGTAAAAAAAAAAAAAAAAGATCTTACAGGTGCTCAGGCAAGATATTAGAAAGTGGACCATGTTATGCTTTAAACACTTCGGTCGGAAAAAAAAGGGCACCACTGATTAAAATAATCGGTCATTTTAAGCACACTAAAAAGGCAGAAGCTCTCAGACATATAATGTGGAGCCATGTCCTTTTGACGTCACACAACTTTCAAGAAGCCAGTGAAGGAAAATGGCAAAATATCAACTTTTTTTTGAAATGATGTATTGTTCTACACTGTTTTCACCATTCAGCTGTATAGTTAAAAACCTCCAATGGATGAGAAACCTTTCTCTGAAAAGGTTTGGCAGAGGCCAAGTAAAGTCAGTCTCATGGAACGGGCTGAGGAACAGAGGCCTTTAGACTATAGGTTTTTGTCGTTTTGGGATTCATCGACTCCAGGGTGGTTTTACAAAAAAACAAAACGATTCAAAATCTTGAACTAGGCTCTGGAGGTCTCATCACATGATGTAAACCTTCTCGGCCTGGGAGAAGCTGAAGACTTCTTTGGTTCTGGGGCACACCACCTTGTCGTCTTGGCGAATAGACAAAAGAGACTGTAGAGGGAAAAAAAAAAAATACTATATACATACATACCATTTTATACATCAAGCAAACTGAAACTTATATAGTTATGAGATGATATAAAAGCGGATTCTCATTATCTAAAAAAAAAAGAGATATATCCTTGAAAAAAATAATAATTCTGCCTCTACACATGTTAAATGAATCAATCAATTAAAACTATCAATTTATACATGCTCTTTTGATTCGAGTGGTAATAGAAAAATATTTATTAACTGTTTAGGAATTATAGCCATTTTTTCCCTTGGTGAGGTAAAAACCACTTCAGAACCAATAGCCAACTAAAAACTCACTGCAGGAAATGGGTGCATCAACAAGGTCCGCAATCAAAAGACTCATTAATGTAAATTCAAACTGAGTTATAGCCCAGCAATGATGTTACATTCTTTGGAAAGATAAAACCAAAAATGGTATTAAAAGAATAGTATGGAGATGGAAAGGAAGGGCTCATGATCCAAAGAATGCAACACCATCTGTCAAATATGGCATTGTTGTAGCATAAATGCCTATTAGTGGTCTTGGCCATCAGTGTTTACTGATGTTGTGATTGCTTTTCACTTACTGCAGACAAAAAGACTCACAAACAAGCAACAACTTAAAACAGCTACAGTAAAAGCTATTCAATAGAGCAAAGCATTTCAATAAAGTCAAACCTAACATTTGGTTGCCATTTATGTCTTCCAGACGTAAAAAATTGCATTTGTATTAGAAATGATGTACCATATTTTCCGGACTATAAGCCACTACTTTTTTTCCCACGCTTTAAACCCGGCGGGTTAAAAACAACAAAGCGGCTAATTTATGGATTTTTCCTGGGTTTTTCCCAGTTTCACAATCTTCAAGCCAAAAAACTGAGCCCCATAACATTAGACCAATGAAATTGCCGAACGGGTTCAGGTGAACCAATGAAATTCTTTATATTAAATCAGATGCGCTCCCACTGAATCGGGCCGCACCACATCATAAATATGGATGAGGTTCCTCTGATGTTTGACCTGCCGCTCACTCGCACTGTCTACAGGAATTGCGAATCATTAGTCACACTCAAAACAACCGGGCATGAAAACACACTTCACCTGTGTTCTGAGCTGCACGGCATCGGGAGAAAAGTTTCACCGATGGTGATTTTTAAATGCACAACGATGTCAAAAGAAAAACTCTCGAGAGAAATAGTTGTGAAAGGAAGGAGGAAGACAGTGAACAATGACTTTCTTGGTAGGCTACTGTTTAGATACAAGTCCTGTAACAAACACTGTCTTTCATTAAAGCCTGTGCAAAGTTAATTAGTTTTAGTGTAGACAGTGTAGCAGTGTTGGTGTAGCGGCTTATTTATGTTCAAAATTCAATTCTTTGTCAAATTCAGTGGGGCTTATATTTCGATTCGCTTTATAGTCCGGAAATTACGGTATATGTAATTGTAATTTGTAGGTTTAAGATGCATTTCCTAAAAGCACTTTTTCTTATAACCAGGATATTATAGCTAAAAGTCTACATTTCAATCTACTTCTAATCCATTACAAGTAAAATTACAATTGTGTAACTGTCCAAAGATTTATGGACACACATGTAAATACACACACATATAAACGCCATTACGAGTCACAAGAACAGCTACAATGTGCCTTTGAAACTGCACTGGAGCAATAAACACCATTCAGTAAACCCTGCAAATGGGAGGCATGCTAGAAGAGAGCAATTATATCCTTAGACTCTAAAGGATATAATTGCTCTCTTCTAGAATCAGATATAAATATATGTGGTAATACAAGATTTGATAGCCTGATTATTATTCGTGTCTGAGAATAATGATAATCAGTCAGACTATCAAATCTTACATTACATTTCAGCAATGTTTTCCTCTTAGAGCAGGGGGAAAGTGGACCCAAACCATGTCAGAAAAATAAAACCAGACAAAACAGAGAAAGAACCCAAACTACATAGAGAGCTGTACAAGGCTGTCACGTAACACTTCTATACTTACATTATAGCCATAAACATAGCCATTAGGCAGCATCATGGGTGGGTTGTTCTCGTTCATGACCTCTCCAGAGATTTTACACACCAGACGGGAGTTTGCGCAGTGGGCCATAGGGAGAGGCTGAGCCAGCTTGTTTAGGGACTTGCTGCATACCGGACAGTCTGGGTTTTTAGAGGTACCATCCTCTTTGTAACACTGTCTGTGAGCCAAGAGTCAAGGACATTAACTTATATTCATCAGATTACCAGTGTGTCATATATGTTAAAAACAGTACTGAGACACCTGACTTTCTCAGCCATATGAGGTTCTTCCCCAAACTGTCAACCGAGAGGAGGCACACGATTGTAAAGGATGGCTGTGATTACAGTAGCATTCAATTCTCTCCAATTGATTTAGGTAACCCAAACCTGTTCCAGCATGATCATGCCCCTGAGCACAAAGCCAGTTCCAAGATGATATGCTTTATATTGGTTGGAGTGGAAGATCTTGAGTGGGCTGCTATAGTGCTTTGACTTCAACCCTATTGAACACCTTTGGGATGAGTTGCAATCCAACTGCATCCAAGGTCTCCTCACCCTACATGAGTAGCGGAGTTTCCTAACACCCTTGTGGCTGAATTAACACAAATTCCAGAAATATACACTACAACCTTGTGGAACATCTACCCATTGAGTAAAGGTTATTACAACAGCAAATTGGGACTATAATGTGGAATGCGATGTTCAAAAAAAACATATACAAATCTAATAGTCAGGTGTCCACAAAATATAATTATATATAATTGAACAGTATAGAATTTTATGGTAGGTTTAATTTAACAGAAAGATAAATATAAAAAAATATATATATATTAAATGAATTTGTATTTGATAGTGTAAAAAAAGTATTTGATCCCCTACCAACCAGCAGGAATTCTGACCACCACACAGCCATATTAGTCCTCTCCCTTTAAGAAAGAAATCCTAAAATCAACTCATTATGTGTATAAAAGACACCTATTACATACCAGCCTTGTGAAGGTCTACAATCTAATGCCTGGAGAGGTTTGAATGGAAGAGGTTGATTCAGTAACTGGTGTCTTTTATACACATACTGAGTTGAAATCAGGAGTTTTTACCCAAAAGGAACAGGATTAATTAGGGTTTGTGAGTAAGAATTCTTGATAATTTGGTTTGGGATCAAATACTTACTTCACTCCATCAAATACAAAATCATTTATAACCTTTCTTTAATTTTTTTTTATGGATTATTTTTTATTCTGCCTCTCTCTGTTAAAAATAAACCTACTACAAAAATCTAGACAGTTCACTTCTTTGTAAGGGGGTCAATATACAAAATCAGCAGGGGATTAAATGATTATTTCTCCCACTGTACATATGTATGCCCTTGACACATACTATATACATGCATACTTTAACACTTTCCAAATCTGCAAGGGTGTCTGCTAAATGTCGCAAATGTAAACATAAACATACAAGTGTGTTCCAGAATATTTCTTGCAGAAAGAGTTAATACCTTAAACACCACTAAATGTTATTAAACCAAATAATAACTAATTTCGAAAACCTAACACTGTAAATGAGTCATTGCCACAAATTGCATTTGTTTCAACAACATGTAAACGGTTGCCTCATACTAAGAATGTGTTAACAGTAACTCTAAATGCTATTAGGAAAATGTGGTGTGTTGGAAGTAATCAAGCTCGACGCTGTTGAGGATACGGAGTTTTGATGGCAGACAGCCCTGCCTGCAGAGTGATGGTGAACACAGAGTTGTTCCCCAGCTGGTGTAATCTGTAATTGTCGTATCTGAATTGTTGGATCAGCATTTTCCAGCGGCCTGGATCCAGAAGGTCCTGTGTGAGACAACAAGCTGCCTGTAAATCATTTCATGGTTTCCAGCCCCAACATCTGAAACTGCTCATGGGTTTTTTAGGAAATCTTTTTCCTGGGCTTTTCCGAACTTGATTAGGCTTTCACAATCTATAATTGTAAGGATTTCTCAGTGTACAGTGAATGTTTCAAACTGCAGTTCAGTTTAACCTAAATTAACTGGCACCAACATTACCCATCATCCCTCCTTCCAATATAATCATTTGAGCCAATACAAATGTTTGCTCCAAGATCTTAACCAAGTCTTCTTTGTAAGAGAGATTTACTATCTCGCTGTGATGCTCATTTATAAGGATTGGATGGACTACATTACAGGAATCTAAATATTCATGAGTATGTGTGATGTCACTTGAGCATATATTACAAAAATCACTTTTTATAGTAACAGTTAATTCACAGATTTCTATGAATGACACCGAGGTCTAAAAAAAATCAATGAAATGCAAATGAGATGTAAATCATCATTTATTTAAATAGGCCCCGGTCACATGTTAAATCATTGGAGTATAAAACATAAAAAAAACACACTTCTACACTGCTTTATCTTAGTCTAAACCCGAGGTTAATTGCTTAATAAAAAAATACCAATAAAAGGTCTGTCCAGAAAGCTCACCTTGTATGGGGAAATGTGAGTGTCAGAAGGAAATGCCAGCATGCCCATCACCTGCCGAACCTCATCCAGCTGCCCTCCTTCTGCTTGGCTAAAGTGTTTACGTGCATGTCTACAACACACACAGGTCATTTTTACAAACAATATCTACACAAAAGGTTCAACTTGAACGTAATTGCTTTTGATTTCAGAAGGTGGTCACCGTACCGTACTGCGTCCATGCGTTTGTTCTGTCGAATGAGCTCGATAAATTCTTGGATCCTTAAACTGAACTCCAGACAGCTCTGAGGAGAAAAAAAAAAAATGTTCAGAAAGGGAAGCTTTCTTACATAAATAAAAATAATCGGGTCTGCTAAATAAACCGCATTACCTTCATTTTCCTCAGACGAGACTTGTTGTCATGGCACCAGGCCAAGCAGGTAGCTGTTTCCTGCCTTTCAAGAGATTCCTCCACTTCCTTTGCAGTGAGGAACATCTCAATGTTGACCAAATCCTGGCAAATATGTAAATATGTAGAGATCAATTCAATCAGTGTTAAAACATTTTTTTAAAAGGTCAAAAAAAAAAAAAAAACATGAACATTTTGATGATGACAGAGGCACACCTCGATCCCACTTTGTTTGGCGAGCTTGACGGCGGTGTTATAGTAGCCGCAGCGCAGCAGGTGCTCCACCATCATGCGGTCCATGCGCTTCCTCTTCCACACACTGACGTTAGACGGCTGGTCACTGCTGTGCTCCTTCAGGTGCTCGATACGCCGTTTACAGAGCTTAGCGCTCTCATCTTCAGCCTGGATTGATTCTGCCGCCTTCAAGAGATGTTACAATGAGTGGTAGACGTCTGAAATTATACTTGGTAGGTCCAATGACCAGAAACCAAAAAACCATGAATTGGGATGCTGATGCCAGGTAAAACATAATACCTCTAAAAACCAGTAGTGGGAGGTAATAAAGTAAAAGTAATTTTCAAGCTATTAAATGCTCAGGATTAATGATACCTTCCGTTTGAGTGCACTTAATTTCTCCACCACACCATCCAGCAGAGAGACCACAGAGTCCACCACAGGGAAGGAGCTGCTCAGGGTTTTCTCCAGTTCAGCTACCACCATGGTCACGTGGCTTGTCTCGCGGTCTATGTTCTTCTGTGCGGCACGGAATCGCTTGTTTAACGTCTCATAAGGAACCTGCAGGGGATAAAACTCGTTGAGGCTTTGGAAATCACCGGTGTCAGTGAAAAGGTTTAAAATAACCATTACAGATTAATTAGTGGAGCAATTTGTGTAATTTGTGAGTTTTATGGTCAATTATATAGTCTGTCACTGTTAGTGGGATGAGAACATGGAGGAAATCCAACTATTAGTTGGATCCCCCATTTATCAGAATTATATTTTTTTATTTTATACCCAATTTAACATGTTGTTTTAACTTAATTATTGACAATATACAAAGCATTATGCATTATATAAACTTTATAAATGTCCCTTGTTTGAATGTTATCACTGAATTAATCAGCATTTTCCCTCTCAAACAATTCACAAACTCAATACACAAAATGTTATATATATTATACATTTTTCATTTACTAAATGTATTACTAGTGGTGCAATAAATTACAAAACGGCTTTTGAGTCACGGATCGAATTATTATTCAGATCAGCAAAAAAAAAAATATGGGCAGGAGATAAATATAATTTGCTTTGCATGCATGCATGCATTACAAGAAAATTATAGCAAGGAAATGCTCCCATACATGCGATTTACATGATGCAGGATGCCCTTCAAGTTCTTCTACTCCACTGCAAGCCATTGTTAATGACTGATTATGTCACTGTCCTGTTCACGTGAGCACATGACTGCTCTGCGTAGTTACAAATTACTTTAAAGGCAATATCGGCAGGAAAAAACTATTAAGATTAAACCACAAGTTTCAAAATATAATTAATCCGCGGGTTACGTGCGCGAGTATGGTGAGTTGTGATCCATACTGATCGAGGATGAACCGCAACTTGTTGCACCCCTGATTATTATCATTGCTTTATCAAAGCATCTCAAGGCAGGCAATTTTTCTAGAGCACGATTTCACGTTCTTTTTTCCTTTTAATCAATATTATGTTCCATAAAACACCTGACCATCTCACCATATGTAGTTCTTCCCAATCTTTTGCCATCAAGTTGAAAGCACACAAATGCAAAAGATTTTTTTTGCATTCTGTAGCATTACATGTTCCTTTCTCTGGAACTTAGAAGCCCAAAGCTGTTCTGGCATGCATGAAGATATGGTTTAAAAAGGAAAGAATGAACAGTGCTTTATACTTGTCACATGTACTTTACAGCACAGTGAAAGTCTTTCTTTACATATCCGAGTGATGTTCAGACCTGGGGTCAGCCATGATACAGCGCCCCTTGGAGCACTGAGAGTAAAGGGGCTTGCTCGGGGGCCACAAGGGTGTCAGCTTGTTTATATAGGGGCTTTAACCTGCAACCATCTGATCAGCAATTCTGTATATACTTACACAATACTAAAAAAGACAGGGTCAGAGTGCTGGGTTAGATATTGATACAGCACCCCTGGAGCACAGAGGGTTAAAGGTCTTGCTCAAAGCTATAGCGATACTAGGGAATAAAACCCTAGACTTTGCGTTCAGTAACCCAGACCCTTAACCGCTGCCCTAATCGGCTGTCTATTGCAAGTGTTCCGCACGCTGTGTATTTTTCAGAGATGCTTTTCTGCTCACGATGGATTCAAAAAGTGCTCGTTTTGAGTTACTGTAACCTTCCCGTCAGCTCAAACCATACTGGCTGTCCTCCATCAAACCCCCAAAGATGCACAACTCTATAGAGCAGAGCAAGCAAGAATGAAAATCCCAGACCCCTTTCAGTTTCTGAAAAACTCACAACAGACTGCAATTACAAAAGCTAACTTGTTCATCCCCAACATATTAATGCAAGTCCTTAATGCAAATCTACATTATACGCACAAAGAATAAATCCAACGATTTGACGTGCTGGGCGCATCGAACAGAAAGCAGAAGCAGCAGCAGCACAAATAAGCATTGAAATTCTGCATGCGTGCACAGGAGACGGAAATGAGACGCAAGTCAGACAGAGCTCGTTTATGCACAATGAATAGCCGATATTAGGCGTCTGATCTCGACATGCAGCTCTTTCCCGAGCATTACTGCATGCATGATGCTTGCTGTAGGAGGGAGAAAGAGGGGAGGGGAAGCAGTGGCGCAGAGAACAAAGGTGGCAAAAGCAGCCATCACGTGTTTTTGCCATGATTAAAACCAAGACACGTGAACGTCTCTCGGTACGACCCTGTGCGTATGATCGCATGCACAGAATTCCTGATCAGCAGCTACACGGATATGTATCCCCGTGCATAAATGCATCCCGTGCATGTCTAACCAGTGCAGATTATTAGTGTCACCTTAACCAGGTATTAGATAAGAGATAACGTGCACTAGGTACAAGATGTCATTGGCTTGTCTCGATCACAAGCTAAAGGCAAAACAGCGGAATGGCAGGTTGCATTTGCGCCATGTTAGATATGAGCAATGTGGCCTGAGCCATTTTAGGAGCAATGCACCGTTTATTTCTTTCAGGAGAACGCCATTTATTTCTGTAGGCAGCCTGCAGGGGAGGCTAGAACATGATCTGATGGGCATCAGAGCGTTTCTTATGACAGCCAGGATTCCGATCTGATTTTACTAAACAAAGCACGCTAACGGAGCTGAGTTGAATTTCCAGAAGACACTAGACAGTGGTTCCACTTTACTAATTAAAAACTCAATATAATGTCTAATGCCAGTTCTCCCCCTTGTGTGTGCGCGTGCCACTCTCTCTCTCTCTCTCTCTCTCTCTCTCTCTCTCTCTCTCTCTCTCGCTCAGCTGAGTTGTTTTGCTAACTTGTTTAGCTTTAGCTCCCTGAACAAACCCGCACAGTTCTACATTGATTTCAAATCTCTTGACATCTGATTTAAACAACAACATTTACCACAAGGCAAGCCTACATCAGTAAATCATGACCCGATCCTTCCTACTGGGATTGTCCATTAAAAATTAAGAAGTTACGAACCTTCAAAGTTGGATATTCTTGAACCTTAAGAGCCATAGAGAGTTGAGCAGCTGTTTCTTGTACCGCCATCTTGGTTTTGGAGAAAATGCTACGCATGCGCAGAGCAAATCGGGGCGCAAGTGACAGCTTGTTCATTAGTCGCTTATACAGTGGATTTCACAGTCAATGAGTTCTCTACTGCCTCTTACTGACGATATAAGGTATTACAGCTTTGAAATGTTGGTCCTAAATGTTTGTCTACACAAACCGTAGAAAAGTTCTATAGTTATTTTTTTGTATTTTTAAAATCTTGTTATCTGATTTTATTAAACATTTATTTTCTTATTTTGTTTTTTGGTTTATAATATTTTTTTTATAATTGCTATTTAGTTTTCTGATTTGTTATTTTGTTTTGCACTTCTATAATATATGCCACTGTAATGTATCCTGTAAAGCCAAAATTTTGTGGATACCTGTCATCACACCTATATGTGTATCCTCCCCAAACTGTTACAAACCAAACATCTACAAATTTTCATCACTAGCACAAAAATAAAAACTTCCCCAAATCTCTGCATGGCAATGCCCTATGTATTAAGTAAGTGACATAAGTAGATGACTTGCCAAAATTGGAGTGGAAGAACTGCAGTGGCCTGAACAAAGAGTTGACTTCAACTTTATTAAACACAACTGAATTGCCAGGCCTTTTTTGCCCAATGCTTGTCCCCAAATTCAATAATGCTCATATGGCTGAATTGACACGGACATACCTAACAGAAAGGTAAAACAAGAACAGGGACTGTTATGACAAAACCGATGGTTTTGAAATGTAATGTTCAAAAATCACATATACTGTAGGTGTGATGGCCCCTTAACTTTATACAAATCGATTATACAAAATATATAATTTGAAATCACATCAAAACATTTTTTTTATAAAAGTAACCTTTTTAACAAAAATTTTATGTAATAAATAAGTTTTTATTTCAGTGAAGATAAGAAATGTGTGTGTTTTTCTTCGAAAACGACATATGGATGGCCATAGGAGCCGTACTTTGATACCAGGTGTGAACGACTAAGTGTGTCAGCTGATCTGATTATTTGAGGTGGATGATAATACCAGACATGAACATGAATGTGCACACAGACAATCAAGCATTCCAGACTTCAGAAAAAAAAACTTGTTTTTTCAGCCACGCAATACCCACGAGTCTATGGCTTAAACCTTTATATTTGCTCAATATATTATATATATATATATATATATATATATAGAGAGAGAGAGAGAGAGAGAGAGATACAACTTTATTGTCAATGCATAGTATAGGTGCACAGCAAGGAATTGCAGTTTAAAATCTACCAGAAGTGCAAATAGTAGCATTGTGCAAACTGACAAGGGCAGATAAATACAGATAAATATGAAGGCTCTGGCCAATGTAAAAATGTGCAGAAGCTGTAGAGCAAATACACTAGGAACTAGAAATATGGAATATATAAATGTACAATATAAGATATGTAAAACTGTATTTACATTTGCGCCATTTAGCAGACGCCCTTATCCAGAGCGACGTACAAAAGTGCTTTGAGTCTCTAGCAATGAATAAATCTACACTGGTACACAAGATTGCAAACCTAATATAAATATAACTCTTGAATAACACCTGGAAAGTGCTAATTTAATTTACATTTGCGGCATTTAGCAGACGCCCTTATCCAGAGCGACGTACAAAAGTGCTTTGAGTCTCTAGCAATGAATAAATCTACACTGGTACACAAGATTGCAAACCTAATATAAATATAACTCTTGAATAACACCTGGAAAGTGCTAATTTAATTATAAAGGTTATAGTCTGTGTTTATACAGATGATATGTAGATATGTAGAAGATAATCTATGATATTTTATGGATTTACAATTATATACAGTTATAATTATCCAGAGATCAGAATCAGAAAAGGTTTTATTGCCAGGTACAGCAAAGGGTTCAGCAAAGAGGAATTTGTCCTACACAGATATGCAATGTGTACACAACCTTTTAATTGACTATAACAAATACTGTATACAGAAAGTGGCTTTGCAGGAGAAGTAGTGCAATTTAGAATGTAGAAGTGAAAGTGACTGTATAAACATATATACAGACATGAAGTATGTACAAAATAAATATTGTACACAAAAGGGTGAGTTTGCATGAAAAGTAGTGCAATTTATAATAGAAAGTGAAAGTGACTGATTTTAAGTTTTTGGAGGGGGTGTGGGGGGGTCATCTCGGGGTAAATGGGGCACTGTTTAGCAGGCTGACTGCAGTGGGGAATAAACTGTCCTTGTGGCATGAGGTCCTGGTCCTGATGGACCCAAACTTCTTGCCAGAGGGGTTGGACTGAAAAAGTTTGTTTTCAGCATGAGAGGGGTCAGCTGCGATCTTGGCTGCACCTCTTTAGGTCCTGGAGGCCTACAGCTCCTGGAGGGATGGGAGACTGCAGCCAATCAACTTCTCCACAGAGTGGATGACACGCTGCAGCTTGGCCTTGTCCCTGGACAAGCAAACCAGACTGTGATGGAGAATGTGAGGATTGATTTGATAATGGCAGTGTAGAAGTTCACCAACATCCTCGCAGAGATGAAAAACGTCTTCAGCTGGCCCAGGAAATACATCTTCTGCTGGGCCTTCTTGATGAGGGAGCTGATGTTCTGCAGAACTGCATAATGATTACTGGCAGTCAAATCTTCACATTTACAGTATTTGGTAGACACCATTATCCAGAGTGACTTACATTTCGCTTACTTGTACAACTATGCAGATATGGGATAGGAGTGGTATGTGCATAGGAGTGGTATCTTGTTGTGGCTTGGATTAGAACTAATGACCATTAAATTCAAAATCCAATGCCTCAGCCATTAAGCTACCAAGTCCCCGTGGGCCTTGTCCTAGAGATCACTAGTGTGATGGTAAGATGGAAAAAAGCAGGCCCTGAACCTGCTGGTTCCGGTGTTTATCTGTTAGTATCTATCATGTAGTATATGTCGTCTAGGTTATTCGTAAAAGCCTGTAAGTCGAAAAACTTCTTGACTTTTTCACATAATCAACATGCCGATAAGGACTTCTCATGTACAATATGAAGTTTGTGTCGTCTACAACACAAATGCCATTTACAAGCAAGCAATGGGAAACTTTTCCCCAACTACCTGTGATAGGAAATGTTTCTCAACTATTTCACTGAGCTCATATAGAAGCTTTTCTCTGACTCAGCCTTATACCAAGACTCGTTTGAAACTTTTATCCTTAGCCAGCAAAAACAACTAATGTTAGCTTGGCCATTCCCTGTTCATCCCTTGTGAAACAACCATCCCCCCACACATCCACCTCCTTCCCTCTCTTCTCCCCCCTCCTTCTCCACCCATGTCCTCAGATTTCGTTTTCCTGTCCGAGCAAGTCACACTGACCCCTCCCTCAGTAGACATGAACGGCTCGATTCCAAACAACACCTTTCTCACTACATAGTGCACTAAACGTTCATTGCAGTGTGAGGTCTCATAGTCTACCCTAGTGGAAAGACTAGGGGGCGTTTGGAACACCAACTAAGATTGGCGCGTTCCCAAAGGAAGCCCTTGTCTGATTGGTTGGTTTGCGTTCCCTCGGTTGTAATTGGGCAGTTTTTTTTCTGCAATGGATCCCCGAATCCCAGGCACGCCGAGGGACTGATTGCGGCTCCGAAAGCAGCCGATATGCAAGGTTTGTGATTGTTTTTGCCCCCCATTTCCCCCCTCCTACTTCCTGTGTGCTGTAGCCAGCTGGCTCATCATGTGCATTGACACAGGCTTTTCTTGTTTTCCCTACAGGCAGGGAGAAGCAGTGAGAAGTGACTGCTTTAGTGTCGGCCAGCTTTCTTAGCTAAACACATTGTATTTGATGGAAAGAAATGTCAAGCATTTGATTGGCTGGATAGAATGTCAATCATATTTATTATACGTGTAGACTCATTAGATTGATTTGATTGCAACCAAAACCAGACTAATATAAGATGATTTCAGATCTTCAGGGTTGTTATTGTGTAATCAAAAATATTTTAATTAACCTCCTGATATTAAGCCCTATGTTTCTAAAATGTTCTTGATATTAAACTGGGTGCTTCAGAGCTTTTATAACAATCCATTAGTGTTACACCATAATACTGACACATCTAGAAATGCATACATTTCAGTACAAATTCTGCCAAGCCTAGGAAAATGAAAACTTGTTTTCGATGACTTATCCAGTCCTAGTCGTGTGTTCGTCCAATTAAATGCTTTCCAAGATGGATAAGTCTCGCCACTTGGACCGGTTCAGATAGGGTCATTCCTTTTTTTTAAAAAAAATGTATTTACGTGGACTTGTGTTAATGAAGGACACAATGAAAAATCTTTTATGGTGGAAATCTGGCCCTTGTGAAATTTTTTTGTGGTGTTTAGTCTGGGGTGTGTGTGGTATTATTTCAGTTGTTATTGGCTGGGGTGTAAGTCAGTCAGGTATGTCAACATGTCTTTGCTCTGACTTCTTTTTTTGGAAAAGAAACGCATCCGCATACAGCTGTGAAGTTCATGGTGATGGTCCTTTTGATGTTAAAGTTTTTGTCCTGATGATCGCGTGAAGAATTGCTCTCTTAAGTTAGATATTTTGGAAGTTGCTTACAAAATCATATATATATATATATATAATAGAAGGTTGCAAAGGAATAGGTCTTACAGATGTAAAATCTAAGCAGCTTCATATGTTAATTCAAGCATTATGGACCTGCTTCAACAGGTTTGTGGTGGTAAGTTTTTCCTTGTCGGAGCTGTGAGGCCAGTAATAAGGTAGTAACCCAGACTGTGTCAGGGAATGGTAAGATTTTGGTATTAGCTCCTTAAAACGTTCCACACAAGCCCGTTTTCTCACTCTCCATTTTTTAGCAATGTTCATAGATATATAAAATAGAGAGCCAATATAGAAACAAACAACAAACAAGTTAGGAATCAAATTTATGTAACAAAATAGATGCATTTGAAGCTAAAATGGAATAGAAGTCACCCCCAAAAACGTCTGCTTGTTACCTAATAGCATATAGTATCTACAGCATGCATCTACCATACATTTTATATTCCTGGGTTGTAAATACGGACTGTATGCCTGACTTTATATTGTCTATTGTAATGCAACAAGCATTGTATAGCTGTCATGATTGTTTTAATCAAGTCAAGCCATATTTATTCACAATATATTTGGCAAGATCTCCAAACTCAAATATGTAAGCGTAAACTAAAACCTGCATGGTATTCTTTTCTGGGTAAATCTACAAAGTGTGTGGAATGACGACTGAGTAATGATCTAGAACAGTATTTGCTCAAGTATTACAGAAGTCATTTTGTTTTGTGTGTGTGTGTAGAGCAAGAAATCCTTCGAGTACACAACTACACAACAAGACCAGCTCAAATTCTGTTAGAGACAGTGTGGGAGTTTGTACAGCTGTGAAAACAGAGCACAACCCGAGTCTGTGTCTCTCAACAACAAAAAAATTAAATAAATAACTCGTAATTGTAGCTAACAAGTACTTATTGTCAGAATTGATAAAAAGGATTTTGGTGTGAGGAGTATTCGTCTTATAGTTCCACTAAAACAACAGATGGTTACATCAAAGTGGAGAAAAATGGTGTCTCATTCTTTTTTTTTTTTTTTTTTGGATGAATTACAATGAAGTAGACAATGTTAATGATGCAAATGAGCGACACACCTCGCTTAGAAATGTATCCACATTTCATGGAGAGCCTACAGCAATCTCAAGTAGGACATTGCCATGGTGCATATAGCATAAACGAGGCCAAACAAACAGCAGACCCGATTGACGTAGTGTCGTGGGTGAATATTCCTTTTAATTTTTTTGAACCTATGGTCTCTTTCTGGTTTCACATTTAGTCACAAATGGGTGAGATCTTTAGCTTTTGGAACATTGTCTAAAGGTCATGCTGAATTAGAGTCTTGTCAAGAGATACTGCAGTACCTCAAATCCAAGGCTAGTCTGTAAAATAAGGGGAAGGATCATTTCAGGAAATGGCAACCGTGGCTGTAGGGATAGGTTTACTGCGGTGAGGATCGTTTCAATAAAATAGGTTTTACTGTAATGGTGGACCACAGCGTCATTTTTAGCACAACTGCCTCATAACCACAGGCTCTGTATTTGTTACAAGCTGAGTTGAATAGGAGGCGTGTGGTCACACAGAATTTATTACAAGAGGGAGGGTTGAGTTTAACAATTCTCCACGCTGATGTGTGTGTGTGTGTGTGTGTGTGTGTGTGTGTGTGTGTGTGTGTGTGTGTGTGTGTGTGTGTGTATGTCAGCGAGGCAGCAGCCGTGCATGCCTCAGACAGTTTAATCTTTCTTTCACAGGGGCTTCTTCTCTCCCCACTCTGCCGTTTCTCTCATTTCATTCCACAATGGAATATTGTTGCTTTAAGCCATCCAGCTGCAGACAGCTCTCTTCCTCCACTGTCTTGCTTTCTTCCTATCAGTGAATTGATCAGAGGCGTGTGGGTGGAAAGTGTCACCAAATCATTATTCCGTTGCCATTTTCACAGTGGAAACAGACTGTGATTTATATGCTTAATGCTCTGGTTTTTGATTAAATGCAGGTTTCAATGGTTTGCTAGTAAATCAATTGGGGATTTATGCAATATGTCAATTAAATTAGTTTGGTTATTACTAATTAAATCAGTAATTAGTAAAGTCTTTATCATTTTTATCTTAAATCGTTGTAAGAACAGACATAAATAAAATGGGTCACTTATGTAAAGTATCTCGTCATAACTGCACTCTTATTGTTGGTCTGCTATTGTACTATATTATATTATATTTGATTATATTCTGTATTATATTATATATATTAAGCTTGATGTTTTGGAGTTGTATTGAAGCAGGTAACGTTGGAGATTTATTCCAGCTGAAAGAAATACTGAACCAACATGACACCATTACTTTGGACTAAAGTTAATTGTTGTCACTTCACCATACAATAAGACAATGAGGCATAAGTCCATGTTCTGTAAGCTTTATTTAAAGAGCTAAAGTGATATCTATCATAGAATTGCCTGCCCAGTCACCGGATCTAAATAATATTGAACTGCTCTGGGATGAACAGGTGTGTATAGAAGGTGTATTTTATACACAAATTGTAGTGAAAAACACCTTGCATTGGCAGTTTTCCAGTTTGACAAGAAAAAATAAACTTTAATAAAACTATAAATAGCCTGAACGTCTCTAACCTTTATTCTTTAGAATTGAAATATTAAGGAATTTATGCTTAAGCATAATGTGATTTTTCATTAATATCTTTTTATACTTTAAAAAGTACCAAGTTTTAATAGCATGTTTTTTTGTTTTTTTTTTGTTTTTTTAAGCAAAAACATACATTTGTTGTCATGGTTACAAGCGTATACACTAGTTCATCACAAGACGGATTGTTTATGATTATTTGCATATCATATTGGTGATTGTTTTGTGTGCTTAAAAACTAATTATATGCAAAACAGGTCTAAGATTTATGCTAACTTTTTTTTTTTTTAAGCAAAAACATTTGTTGTCATGGTTACAAGCGTATACACTAGTTCATCACAAGACGGATTGTTTATGATTATTTGCATATCATATTGGTGATTGTTTTGTGTGCTTAAAAACTAATTATATGCAAAACAGGTCTAAGATTTATGCTAACACTCTTTTCCATCCACTCCACCCTGCCTGCACTCTTTTCTTTACTCCTCTAAAACACTCTTCATTACTTTTGCACTGTTGACCCCAGGTACCTGAACTCCTCCACCTTCTCCACCTCTTTTTCCTGCAACCGCACCACTCCACTCCACTCTCATTCACACATATGTACTCTGTCTTACTCCTACTGACTTTCATTTCCCTTCTCTCCAGCATGTACCTCCACCTCTCCAGACTCTTCTCAACCTGCTCCCTACTCTCACCACAAATCACAATATCATCCACAAACATCATAGTCCACTGAGACTTCTGTCTGACCTCGTCCGTCAACCTGTCCATCACCACTGCAAACAGGAAAGGGCTCAGAGCCGATCCTTGATGCAATGTCATTTAAAGGAATTTGGTACCTTTTAGAATATTGTTGCAAAGATACATTTAGGTAAATTTATGACTTAAAAAGGACATTTGTGCCCATTTTGAAACACCAGTTAATAACAGATAATAAATATTGTAATGAATGTGTTTTAAATGTGGCATTGGGATGGACATATTTTGTTCCTTAGCTCTGTCTATTTATGGATTTGCTTTATGCAATAAGACAAAGAAAAAATTCCTTGGAAACCTGCATACTCATTATCAAGTCAATACATGACAAAAACATGGTTTACACACCGGCCATTTGTTGTGTTAGACTGACACAGGGTTGAGGCTGTGGACATGGTGGGTCCCAGTCACAAACAAAAAGTGAAAAAAAATTATAAAGGGATCTTCTGCTTCAGTACACACCTTCCTGGACACCAGCATATGCCTCATTAGCTCAGACTCCCAGATTGGCTCGTTAGCCAGGAAACTTAGCAGCTAGTCACTTTCTGAGGTAAATATAGCATCCCTTCATCACACCATTGACAGTTAGAGACTTGCTAAATAAGTGTGAGAAAAAGAGGAAGTCTTCCAGATAAACAAAGTGTATTAGAAGAAAATATATTGTATTTAAAACAATTCAATAGTGTCACAATGACAAAGTGTCACAATGACAATTATGACAATGTCACGTTTTATAATGTGAGCAGACCAAAAAAATAAAGGGCACAAGACAATAAGGATTGGAACACAACCATTTTTGGCAAACACTACCAAAACTGATACCAAAGATATATTAATTTTTCAATCAATAAAAGTTTAAATATCGCTGTTTTATCTCTTAATTATTTAATGCCGCCTCCTGTAGCTTGTAAATGGCCGCAATCAATCAGGGAAATAAGATTTGATTTATCCTTTCTTGACCCTTTCTTTCAGTTTCATTTTTACAAGATTAATTATCAGAAACATCAATGACAAAAACGTAATATGAATCATTATAATCTGGGCGTGTCCACTCGATAGGATCGTGTGAACGGAAACATTGTTCAGCATGAGCTTGAGATAACAAGAATATGATAAGGTTACCTCTGCATGTTAGCATGTTTTAATGCTTAATTCCTAATGGTTCCACCATAACCGCATGTCACCATATTTGTAGCTGTAATGTGGGTTTTGTGTCATGTCATCATCCAACATGAGTAGGATTGTAGCAGTGATCATATATTGATGATGAGAAATATCTGACATTGCCAGTACAGTCATTAGGTGAATTACTAGTCTTTGGTCACCAAGCCACCAAATGATCTGCTGGTGAACATTTTTTATCAATGTAAAGGATTCATTTTTGTTTCCTTGTGTTAAATCACCTCAAAACAGTGTAATTTAAGCTTATAAATCTAGTATATTAATAGTATAGTATATAAACTGTACACATGTTTTTTCCTGTTTATATTTATTATTTTTATATGCATCTTGATCACCATGATTATTCACTTAACATGCATGCCACATAATTGACTGACTGCATAAATATGCAGGAGTTCCTGTTTTATGTAAAGAAAATCTTCTTCTTCTATCGGCTTCTCCCATTAGGGGTCGCCACAGCGGATCATCCGTCTTCATATCCCCCGTTTTCTACATCTGCCTCTTTTACTACAACTACCTGCATGTCGTACCTCACCACATCCATAAACCTCCTCCTTGTCCTTCCTCATTTCCTACTACCTTGCGGCTCAATCCTCCATCCCATGTCCCTCCTCTACACATGTCCAATCTATCTCAATCTCGCCTAACGCACCTTTTCTCCAAAATGTCCTACATGGTCTGCCCCTCTAATGAACTCTTTTCTAATCCTGTCCGTCCTCATCACTCCCAACAAAAAGCTCAACATCTGCAGCTCTGCTACCTCCAGCTCCGCCTCCTGTCTTTTACTCAATGCCACTGTCTCTAATCCATACAACATCTCAGGTCTCACCACAGTCCTATAAACTTTCCCTTTCACTCTTACAGATACTCTTCTATCACAAGTCACTCTTGCTAACACTCTTTTCCATCCACTCCACCCTGCCTGTACTCTTTCCTTCACTCCTCTAAAACACTCTCCATTACTTTTGCACTGTTGACCCCAGGTACCTGAACTCCTCCACCTTCTCCACCTCTTCTTCCTGCAACCGCACCACTCCACTCCACTCTCATTCACACACATGTACTCTGTCTTACTCCTACTGACTTTCATTTCCCTTCTTTTCAGCATGTACCTCCACCTCTCCAGACTCTTCTCAACCTGCTCCCTACCCTCACCACAAATCACAATATCATCCGCAAACATCATAGTCCAGGGAGACTCCTGTCTGACCTCGTCCGTCAACCTGTCCTTCACCACTGCAAACAGGAAAGGGCTCAGAGCCGATCCTTGATGCAATGTCATTTAAAGGAATTTGGTACCTTTTAGAATATTGTTGCAAAGATACATTTAGGTAAACAATGTCCACGGGGGGGGCGGGGGGTCCAAGAGTCCAAATCACATCTAATAAAATGATTGATTCTTAATAATTGTTATTAATCTATTATTTAAAAAACAGAGGCACTTGGGATCTTTTAGGGGCCCTTGTAACATCTTTAGGGATCAAAGGGCCTTCATTTTTTAATTTTAGATTAACATGAAATGTAAAGAATAACTCTGGTTCTTGTTGATTAGACCTGAAAGAAGAAACAGCAGCAAACTAGTCATTATTTTACATGCAATGTTCTCTTTTTTTCTGTCCTGCCCGTCAGTTGTTCTGAATTTCCTTTTTACATTTTTTTTTATTAAACTCCTTTTTCTTTTTTTTCCTTCTCAGGAAACAAAAGATCAATTTTGCTCGAGCAAAAAAAAAAAAAAAAAAAAAAAAAAGGCTCCACCCCATTCCTCTTCCCTCTTTCTTGCACACACACACGCTTGCACTACCATTCTGTGTGTCGAAATAGAAAGTGAGGGAGCAAGGAGGAAGAGTGAGAGAGAGAGAGAGAGAGAGAGACAGAGAGAGAGAGAGAGAGAAAAGACAGAGTGGTCGGGGCGAGCGTGCGCATATGCTCGTGCGTGCGCGCGCGCGTGTGCAGCTCCACTACAGCGGCGACGGAGTGAGGAAGAAAAAGAAGAAAACGGGAATAAGGAAACCGGGGAGGGAGCCGCCATATGCTGAGGGATTGGTGAATGTTCCGTTGAAAAGGGGTTGCTCGTAGGAAGGAGATCGCGCGATGGGGAGCTCACACTTGCTGAACAAAGGCCTGCCTCTAGGTAGGTAAAATTGTTTCGCTTTGCGTGCGCGAGCTCGCACGTGAAGCCACGGTCGCATTGCGAGCGAGCGCGTGATATACTGGACGTGTGCTCGGCGATTATTTGGGCGTTGAGCGGCAAAGCAGTGCGTGTCCCCTTTTTTTTTTCTTCCCTCCTCTTGTCGCTTATGCTTTTCCTTTCCCCTTCCCTCTCGTCTCAGTTCTCTTCTCTATAGTCCACGCGTGTAATTTCTCCCCGTGCAAAATACCATTTTGCGTGCCATATTATTTTTTTAAGCAAATCATGCGTTTGTGTGTGTGCAATGTGCAACGCGAGGTTCTCCCTTGTTCCACGCTGTGTGTATATGTGTGTGTTCATGCGTGGAAAATCAGAGCGGTTTGGCAAGGACACGGTGCCTCTCACATTTGGGAATTCTCCCAACATGATGTACAGTGGAAATGTGGCTTGCAGTTCCCGGCCTTGACATGCTTCCTAATTCTCCTTTTTTTTTTTTTTTTTTTTTGATGGGAGGAAATTTTTATTTCAAGAAACAGGAAGAGCTCAATCAATGTTTTTATGCATTAAGTACAGGCGCTTGAAGAGCAATTCTCACCATGATATCATGTTATTACACGGTCATAAATCCTGTTATAGACTCCAATAATTAGGATCAACTTACAGGACCCTTTTCATGCTTGACAGTATGATGTCACCATTTCATTTTCTTCTATACAACACTGTGCTTCAAATAAAGCCATATGTGTTAGAAGAAGATCCTCAGGGGCTGGGTTGATGGCCTTGCCCTGCGGTTTAAATGGACGGCCGAGGTAGAAGACATCTCTTCACTGTGATGTGTCTCATTCAAAGACAGATCCCACACACATCTCTAGAGGCCAAGCATGAAAAACACTGCAGCGTTCGCATATTTTCTTTTTGCTTCCCGTGATTTGTTTTACACATGTGCACTTGTTAGAAATGCACCTTTACACAGAAATATTAGAGGTCCAGAAAGAAAACTGCCTCTCGTTCTGGTTAGTCCTGATACAGCCTGATTTCATGCATACCACAGATCAGGTCCGCTTATATCACACTGCCAGTTTGTTTTTTAAATAAAAAAAAATTGAACGGAGGGGGAAAAAGCTATTAGTCTGGAAAGCTAGACACTGCTAGAATTCACTCAGCATGAGCGTTCAGTAGGTTTATGAAACCTGGGATGAAAAAATAAAAAGGAAACTGGTAACTGTTTATTACAGATGGCAGGTGAGGGATCGTCTAAGTAATAAGCAGCATAAATGATGGCAGACAAATATGTGTGTGTAGAGGGAGGAGGCCCACATCTGTCTGTGTGTGTGTGTGTGTGTGTATGTCTGTCTGTGTGTGCACAAGAGATGGGGAAAATAGTCACGTCATGTCTGCACACGCCAGATTAGATACAGTATACATGAATCAGGCATGTTGAAGTCACTAATGCATATATATCACTTAATAGTGTGATGCTTGTGGCACAGTTTTGACTAATTTCGAGAGGGTTAGTAGACAAACCCTGCCATTATAGGGTACAAACATTGTTTTGCATTTTAATTAGAAGTGTTACGGTATCACTTGGCTATAGTTTTACTGCTTTTTCATTTTAATGAAATAAGACTCATTGTATTTATTAGGAATGCTTGTTTACCAGTTCACAAGATAGATCCCGAGTGTATTCCTTGGCCACAAGCCCACTAAATGCTATGTAAACTATAAATGTATCCTATATATACACTTAAAAAAAAAATAGCCTAGTTTGGTACTCACTATATATTTTTTTCCCAGATGTAGCTGAAAAATTAATTATTAGAGTCCACCGAGTCATTGTTGTTACTCGTCATAAACAAACCAGTCTAAGAACGCACCTACAAAATCTAGAAAGGCAGTAAAATATGACAATTTAACAAACGGAACAAACAGACTGAAGAGTACCCGAGGCGCAGGTTTTTTTTTTTTCTTCATCTTTGTGTTTATCTACACATTATCAGCATTTCTTATCAGAATGAGAACAAAACAGGAATGGTGGCATTTACTAACGTTAAACTTCAGACGTGAACTTTTACCCTGCAGTGTGTATGTATGTGTGTATATATATATATTATAAATGTATTATAAATATTAAACCGCCAAAAGTTTATCTTACCTTAAATCTAACAAGAAGGGTCTTTACAAGGTCTTTATTTTTGCTTGTGGGGAAGCAATCAAGAATTTTGCACAACGTTGAATACATATTTGTATTATGTAAACAGAAAAAAAAACACACAATGGTGACATGATGTTCTGTTAATCCATGGAAGAAAAGCGTGTCTTAAAGTGTTTTTCTTATATTTGTAAGAATATTATTATTATTTAGATTTTCCTTATATTTGTATTTCTGTATATTTGTATTTAAAGGTTCAATATCGTGGAAGGTTCATGAGAAATAAGTTCCACATAGTGTCACACTACCGAAAAACTTCCTGCAGATTCATCCATAACTAAACACACACTGACTGTAAGTGCAGATTTCAGAGATTCCTTGGTAAATTTCATGGGAAATATAATTTTAAGGAAAAATGATAATGATTTTTTTTTTGTCCCTGTGTCCAGATTTCTTTTCAATGAGTTGATTGTAGAAGTTCAGAATTAACAATTTAAACGATTATGCCTGTAATTGTTTGCACTGCACAAAAGATTGTCAGGTGACAGTTTTAATGAACAGTAGAACCAAGCGGAGTTCATCTGACCTGCTGATAAAGCTGACCTGCTTTCCATATTATCCCACATACATTTTGCAACATGTAAATAAGCATTGGTACGATACGCATCGTGTCTCAGGCCGTCTAACAGTCCAGTTCAGGATGCATCTGCGTTGCAATATGTTCAGGAAGCGTGAGTTTGACAAGTGAGAAAATGACCCAGCATGCCCCGTTATGTGCGCTGTAATTGGCATTTTTTTTTGTCAAAGTCAGTGACAAACATTCTTTGTGTCACCGAATATCTGTGAACATCTCACTGGAGGTCAAGTACAGAGTTTATTCTACAGGGTGTACTTTATTTTGAGAATCTTTCCTAAGACTAACCTTGAAAGTTAATGTTTGTGTCTATTCTTGAAGCTGGGATTTTTTTTTTTGCCCTTCTTCTTGCACACTAACAGGGCTGCCACAGGAGCCAAGCTGTTCTAAAGCCTACGGGAAAGCAGTCGTTTGAATAATTTATTTATTTTTGTGTTTTATAACTTTATATTTGTATAATGGCTTCATGAATACGAATCTGTTTCTATATTTAGATTTGGTTTAGCCTCCAGGTAACCCTTTTACTCCGATTATGAAGAAATGTAAAAAAAGAATGGTGAATTAACCTTTTGTTTTTCCGCATCAAAAATCTAAATCACATTGTAATAAAATCAATATTTTATGATTTAGAGTTGGTAACATTTTTACTCGCAAATTATGTTTGCATTTATGAATCACTTTGCTTTCATAGATCTTTTTGTTACATTTTTTAATAGTGCAATTTTTAACCTTTTGTTTTTCCGCATCAAAAATCTAAATCACATTGTAATAAAATCAATATTTTATGATTTAGAGTTGGTAACATTTTTACTCGCAAATTATGTTTGCATTTATGAATCACTTTGCTTTCATAGATCTTTTTGTTACATTTTTTAATAGTGCAATTTTTTTTTTTTTTTTTTATATTTTACTAAATGAAAAAAGTTATTTATTTCAGAGTATAATGAACTTTTAGGATTCTTCTTCTTATTATTATTATAAAGTTAAATAAATGTTCTTAAATTAAATCCAAGTAATTTGTGAAATTGCCTCATTCTGATTTGGTTAGTTTAAAAAAAAAAAAAAAAAAAAAAAAAAAGGAAAAGAAAAAGAAAAAGAAAAAAACAAACTACAACAACTAAAAAAAATTATATGTATATATGAGACCAATCATGTCTTATCCTACATTTGTCTAATAATAATAATAATAATAATAATAATAAAAGTAATAGTAAAAGCTCAGAGAAATGCTCGAGGTTGTCCATAAATAGATGTTCATAGAATCCATTTGTATTTATTCGCATGCAATCATTGAAAGTTTTCTTCTTATTGACTTTCCTTTTATGTTGTTTCTTTATCTGGAGTCATTGAACCATCTTGCTCCTTTTTTAAGGTTGTAATACTGGAGCATGGGGTGACCTCGATTTCCAAGCTGCAGCTTATATTGCCATGATTCATTTCACCACAAAGTAGAATTGATCCTCGCTTCGTGGGGGAGGCGAGTCTGTCGTTCTATACAAGTCCAGTTGCTGTAATCGAGACATTTGCATACATATCACATGCCACCGAAATGACAGATTCGAGGACATCGCAAGTGTTTGTTGCGTTATCATATTTATTAGAAGACTTCTGGAGAGAATTGAAAATTTCAATGAGGTTTTTCACTAAATGTTTTTTTGTATTCTTCCAAATGTAGTTACGAATTGAACGCAAATAAAATGTTGTTTAATGTACATTTTCTTAGAAACTGCATGCACAGTGTCTCTGGCCAACCCAGTAACCCTTGGTTGTTTCGCATTAGTGTCAAACTTCAGTGAGGGAAAAAAGTCCTAACTAAACTTGCACATCTCTCTGTGCAGGCATCAGGCCTCCTATAATGAATGGGCCCATGCACCCTCGTCCTCTGGTGGCACTACTGGACGGCCGGGACTGCACAGTGGAGATGCCCATCCTGAAAGACGTGGCCACCGTGGCCTTTTGTGATGCTCAGTCAACCCAGGAGATCCACGAGAAGGTAGAGGAATGTTTAATGCATTTACCCTTAAACTAGTCAGTCAAGTTGGAGCTGTTTGGAAGCTCTTTGGAAGAACAACGTGGTTTACCAGCTGAATATATGTTCTGAATAATATTAGTGTTGCAACTAACGATTTTTTTGATAATCGATTATTTTATGTATTTATTTTTCGATTAATTGGGGTGGCTTTTTCAAACGAGTTGTTTTGCTTATTATAACTATATAAAACCCTAAAGCCACATATTGAGTTTAACTTCACCCCCCTCAAAAAAACAAAAACAAAAACAAAACAGCATTCGACTATGCAAGGTGAAGCAATTTGTGTAAATCAACATTTCTATTGTTTTAATGATAATTGGAGATGGCAAGATGACAACCATGCTTAAAAACATTATAATAAAATGTTTGTTCAGTTGTGCAAGCATTTAGAATTTTTAATTATTTTCATTTTGTATAATAATGAAATTATTATGTGCATAAATTAAATATACAAACATTAAAAACAAGCATTTGAGCGCAGTTAAGCCGCAGTTAAGTTACTTGAAAAGAGAACGGAACGGAGAAACACAAGCTAACGGATTGGTGTACAAAAGCACAGTAACTCTGACAAAAAAATCTGATCGTTTACTGCTGCTGTTATATGCTGCTTTTAGATTTGGTGTTTATTCGCATCGTTTTAATTAAATCCATCACTACGTCGAGAGCGAGTTGATCACCTGATGCTGATGCTGCCAGTCACACTAGAACAGATCTAGTCCGACTGTCCCGAAATTAGCAAACAACAGTTTACACAATAGCACTTCATTAAACTATAACCTTTTCACATGATGAGGATTATACAGGTTTTGCTTACCATGCTGAGGTTTCACCTTCATCCAGTTACTTGGGACGCACACTTTTTCCTGCTGCCGGTTGACCTGTACTCTCCGCCATTCAGCAAGCGGATGTATTGTGTTGCCGTCACACTAACCTGTAACATGTTGAGCAGCCTAACTATTCAATGACGGCATTCGTTGACGGTGAATTTAATCATTGGATATTATTATCGATCTCATCGATTAGTTGTTGCAGCTCTATATAATATTCAAGCCATTTCCAGCAAGTTTAACACTGAGACACTCTGAAACCCAGACTTCTATTTATTAGAAAAAAGCTGCAGATCGAAACACTCACGCAGGTATCCGTTCAGCTAACCACATAGTCAGTGGGCTAAGTTAATGTTCACCTTTACTGTTTACTGATGTTCAGAGGAAAAACTGATCTTGAGAAACTGAGACCTTCTGAGAAACTGCTGAGCCCCTGGAAATTTTACACACAACAGTTTGCACAGAATGGTGCGAAAGACATCCAGTGAGCGGCAGTTTTGCAGGAGGAGGAAATGTACTGTTGATTGGTCAGATTGGTATACTGGTGGTCTATAGGATCTTTTACTTAAAAAACACCCTTTACAACTTTGGCAAACAAAAAAGTGTCTCACACTAAATGTTAATTGGGTAAATGAGTACGTGAGCTACGCTTTATGATTTGCTAATCAGATATAAAAACCCACAATACTCTCTCACATTAGCTACCACAGCTGTCTGCCAGACAAGAACAGAAATCTGAGGTGGTATGGGTTGTGTTGTGGTTTTGACTTTATAACTGATTAGCTAAAGAGTAGAGTATATTCTTTTGTATTGCTAGTGATTTATTTGTGTTTTTACATCCTTTTATTAGCATAATTTTTTCAGTTTTAGCATTTTTTTTAAAACATACCTGTAAATATTTTTTATTAATATAAATATTTTAAATAGAAATTACTTCATATTCAGTTGCTGTGGTCTTTAGAAAGTCCGTAATATTGATAATAAATATCTTATATTATTATAACATTTTAGGTACAAAAGTATTTACACTATTATCCATTTGCAATTAGATGCTCTGTGTTAATCTTTACTATCCTCTGATAATAACTCTTACTAATATTATTGGTTACATAAATGGAAAAAACCCTTAAAAATATTGAAATAATCATTGATGGGTTGTTGTGATGTGGCCTGACGTGCATTTGATCAGTTTATCGTTGCGTTTGATATTATTGAACGATCACAAAACACCACTTTCGAAACTTTATCGCTGATCATTACAAAGTGACACTGAAGAGTCCTTACGAAAAAATTGTAAATACATTTCTCTTTAAATAAACTGGATTATATTATATAGACTATACTGCATTTCATTGGCTCTGTACATGTGCCCTGCACAATGACAATAAAGTTGAATCTAATCTAATCTTATCTAATATTAGAGTTTACACTTTGTTATTATGGCATCATTTTAGAATGAGTGCACGGAACCTGGATCATTATCAGAGCTGCTATTATGGAAAATACCATCATCTAATAGAAATATTTGCCCTAGTTTATACATTGGAAATGAAAAACCTGTCGGCAGTCGGCTCATTAAAGTGAAGTGTACATCAGATTTAATGGCCTGTGAATAAATAGTTTTATTATAAGGGTTTTTTCGAAGGTTGTAATGACAAATTTCCAGTTGCTGTTAATGTGCTGACTGTAGTTAATATACATATTAAACAATGAGCAGGAAAAACGTGCGCAAATATGCTTTCAGCCGTGAACTTCTACATGCTGACCTGCAGGCTTGCAGTTGCAACTGTTCTAATTTCTAGGACAAAGTGGCAGCTGGTTACTACATAGTAGCTTCCGTTTATTGCTGTAATTATCATGTCAGAGCTTCACTATCTGTGGCTGTAAAACAAAGAAAACTACAAAACAAGAAGGTCTCCTATATATTGCACACATCGCTGAAATAATATGAAACTGTTTTACTTTAAAAAAAAAATACGTTTCTTGAACATGCTTGCGGCTTTTCTTTTTCTTTTTCTGCCGACTTGCAAATCGCCTTTTTTGGCACGCGTTGTGTATTTTTGGACAGACGCCAGGCTTCAGCGTGCCCTCCCAGAGCTCCCAGGGACAGATGGCCCTCTGGTTTTTCTCCCTGTCCTATTCTACAAGCCAATTTAAACTTCCCTTGCTGAATGGATGAGGTTATTACATAGTTCCCTCTACAAAAGAAAAGATCTTATAATACTCTTCCTCTGCCTGCGATTGCAATCAGTGGAATTTGTCAAGATGACAGTAAACAAATGAACAACCGGGTCTGTTTTGAAGCAGCAAAAACAACGTTTATTTGTCAAATTATTTTTCTTAGATATTGTTTTTTTTTTATTTTTTTTATCCGTTTTCACGGCTCAGTTGACAGGATTTTATCAACAAAGTTTACTTTACTTTGTTATACAGCAGTGGTGCAGCAAGTTCTCTACTATGATTGGTCAGGAGTTGTTTATATAAAGTACTCTATATTCGCATGACCGATTTAGATTAACGCAGCTCTTCTACTAGATTATATTTTAGATGCTAATAAACTATATTGCGATGGCATTGATGGCAATCACCATTGTTTAACAGTTTTGGGAGAAGTCTAGAGTTTCGTTCGTTTGTAAAGTTGAACTGTAAACAGAAATTTCAGGATCAAAATCATTGCTGTTTTTTTCATATTAAAATAGAGATTATTTTTTAAAAAAAAAGCGTGACTTGTCATTACAGTACAGAAATACAGTAATTTCTCACCTATTTCGGGGGTTATGTTCCATGTAAAAACCCGCGTTACAGTGAGATCCCGAAAGCTGAACCGCGATATGGCGAGTGATTACTGTAAATTTGTCACGATGTGTGATTAATGCAAAATAAATGACTCATCAGGCCACATTGCACAACGCTGACTTTGATGATTTACCTCCAGTCCATGCCTCTAACGCGTTCTTTGTAACGGGGAACTAATTAGATCTTTATTTAACATGTTACAATATACAAACAACTAGTGTAATAGTCAATTTACCATGGCATCACCAGGAATGATGGGAAGGATTCAAAACCCTGTTTTTTGTCTTTGGCTGTATATACATTTTGATGTATATTACTTTTGAAGCATCTATTTTAAATAATTTACCTTTATCTACTGTCCTTTGACTTTCCCTATTAGTCAGCTTTATTTGTGAAAGTAATCCGTGACATCCCTTTTATTTAAGGCTTTTTTTTATTTTTATTTTTTTTGCAGAGGTAATGTTACCTAAAATAAAGGTTAGAAGGTGTATCTATAATTGTCACAGATGTCAATTATTGCGATGTACAAAACATTTAATGTAAGCTTATTGGATTCTAAGAAATAACTCACATTCCCAACTCAATTCTCAGGCAATTTGAATGTCTAGTGAGGTCCGGTAATAGGATTAAAGGCAGCCATATTGATAATTAAGCAGAAAGTGCTGAGGCTGTGTGTGCAAAATGAGAAGCACCTCAGTGACCGCGACCGTCTGTGAATGAAAGTTAATAAGGTGTAACTGAAATGTTTTTAGTCGTGTGGCTGTTGGAGCAGAAACGATTCCATGGTTACCTAAAAACTCGACGAAGGGTCACCACTTATTTCCATGAACAGCAGTGTTCATGGAAATGAGGTCCTAATAGACATTCAGCTGAACTGACGTTTTTTTTTTTTTACTTGGAAATAAAAACATGATTCATTTTGTTTTTGCATGAACGCCAGAGACTTCTCTGTAGTAATTTCAAGTAAATGCATTTATTTAATTAATCCCACTTTTTTATGAGCGTAGGTGTTTGAGGAACTGGGCAATGTAATGCACTTGTGGGAGGCATGAATAGCAAACCTAACGTCATCACATTCTTCATAGAACATTCACAATGATTGTTTTTCTCCTAGTCGTCATGTTTAATGCAGTACATTTCTGCAGGCAGGAGCACAAAACACCGCATGACTAAGAGCAATGCTGCTTGGAATTTCTAATCATTTGCTCTCCACAGGAAACTTTTAAGATACAGCATATAATATTTAACATGGTATTCGGATTTAGCCGCAAAAGGTAGATTTTGTCATGTGGTTTGGATACAGAGTTTCACACTCACTCGGAAGAGACTGATAGACGGTTATAAATATTTTCCTATGGTCATAGTTGTGTTTCATTATTACGGTTATAAGTTTGAAACTGAAAATCATTTCTCTGTGTGTTGTGCATGCTTTACAGTCATCCATTACCTCATGGAAAATGCATTATTTTTAAATAATCATTTACTGTCACTTGACACCTACAATATGAAATCTAACTATTCTGTTAGCAATACTGTTCAATATTTATGACAGGGTCCCAAATAGAAATGCAAAATTCATTTAAATGGTTATTTCCATCTTTAATAAATAGCTATTGATCACTCAGTGACAAACATGAGGCACTATGCATCATTGTTCTCTCAGACATACAGTACCATAGCTAAATTTTAAATGTAATGGACCAAATTATCAAAAATGTATACAAGGCTCTTTCATATAGGATATGCACTCTTCACGTGTCACTGCTTCTCAGTTTTACAGTTTTTGTACATTCTCGGGTTCTGAAAGTGAGTTCCCGGGATTCCATGAGACGCTGGAAATATCATCAGTAGACAGAGACGTATCGCTCCAAGATGTTTCAGACCCAACAAAAAGAGGATCTAATAAAGACATAGTTGTGGTCTTGCAAATACTTTAGGATGCGATATGCATACATATAATTTTATGTATTATTTATATGTGTATATTTGTCCTCACCTTGCTTCTTTCCTGTTTGATCCTCCAGGTACTAAACGAAGCCGTCGGGGCTCTCATGTACCACACCATCACGCTCATGCGCGAGGACCTGGAGAAATTCAAAGCACTTCGAATCATTGTCCGCATCGGCAGCGGTTTTGACAATATCGACATCAAATCAGCTGGGGAATTGGGTAATCTCATTTCCTTCCCTCCTGCGTTAAATACTGACGTTATATATGGTGTGTGTATCTGTGTATGTGTGTCTCACCATGTCCATATAGTTAAGAGTGTGTATTCTTTCTCAGGGATAGCTGTGTGTAACATGCCCTCAGCCTCAGTGGAAGAGACAGCCGATTCAACGCTGTGTCACATCCTCAATCTCTACAGACGCACCACCTGGCTGCACCAGGCTCTCCGTGAGGGCACAAGGGTCCAGAGCGTGGAGCAAATCCGAGAGGTCGCGTCTGGAGCCGCTCGCATCCGAGGGGAGACTCTGGGGATCATCGGCCTAGGTCAGCCTACACAACAGCTGTTAAACATTATTATTATTATTATTATCATTAATAGTAATAGTAGCTGTAGTAGTTTCCAAGGAGGAGGTTTATGGATGTGGTGAGGGAAGACATATTGAGAGGTTT
The DNA here is from genome assembly GCA_024362625.1 of Silurus asotus. Classification (NCBI taxonomy): domain Eukaryota; kingdom Metazoa; phylum Chordata; class Actinopteri; order Siluriformes; family Siluridae; genus Silurus; species Silurus asotus. Next base: position 6,205,564 of record MU551577.1, read on the forward strand.
GAAAGGGGCAGATGTGGAGGACAGAGTGATATGAAGATGTATGATCCACTGTGGCGACCCCTAATGGGAGCATCCTAAAGAAGATAATAATAATAATAATTATTATTATTATGTATAATTTTCTATCATTTTGCTTTACATGTTATATGGAATTATGTAAAATATTTATTTTTATTTGTTTAAATGTTTACTTCACATTTTAGGATCGTTATTTTGGCATAAGCAAAACATTTTCATACATTTTATAGTATTGTTTACAAAATATTCTTTTACCAAATTTTTTTTACTATATTTTATTCTTTTTTTTTTTGTTTTATTTATCCTCTATTATAAGTACAAAGCACCTGGCGATCTGTTTTTGAGACCCTGACCAGGATAAAGCACTTATTGAGAATAAAAAACTGTTACACGATATAGGATTAATGCAAAGAAATATTTATAACCTCTTTTAATATTTTAATTAGTATCAGTGAGGGACTCGGAAATCACAAATAATCATTTATATAAAGTGGGTCTGAGTCACTTGTAAATGAATCATTAAATTAATTACTCATTTAAGCCACTTAGAAGAGCTTTAAACAAGAAAATGAGACAAGTCTGATTTGAGTAGAAGCAAAACGCTATTGATTTGTCTAATAAGTGTGTGTGTGTGTTTCAGGGCGTGTTGGTCAAGCTGTAGCTCTGAGAGCTAAAGTGTTTGGCTTTAATGTGATCTTTTACGACCCTTATTTGTCTGACGGCATGGAACGAGCACTCGGACTACAGCGAGTAAACACACTACAGGACCTTCTGTTCCACTCCGACTGCGTCACACTCCACTGCAGCTTGAACGAACACAACCACCACCTCATCAACGACTTCACTATCAAACAGGTAACATACTCACCACTTCATCTATCAGACAGTGAATCCGTGAAACCACCTTTCACATATTTTGTGTTCCACATTTAAAAAATATTTTGTATTATGCATTAGTCTTAATAGAATTTCAGTCTAATATTTGCAGTAGAGCTGCTCTGATTATATGGTGAAATCTTCTGCTGTATGTACATCAGTGCTGTACGCTATTTTTGCTTAGATTTTTATGATGCTTTGTCCTTATTATAAAGTATACACATAAATAAAAAGCTGAATTATTATTTCTTGTGTGGGTGTGTGTGTTAGATGCGTCAGGGTGCGTTCCTGGTGAACACTGCACGAGGGGGGCTGGTGGATGAGAAAGCTCTGGCTCAAGCACTAAAAGAGGGCAGAATACGCGGCGCAGCTCTGGACGTCCACGAGACTGAGCCCTTCAGGTATGCAAGTGTATTAGTGTGAGAAAAAGACAAAGTTTCAGAAAAGCCTTGCGTGTGTGTATGTAGTAAAAAAAGTGATTGAGAAAGAAAGCCCTTTTTGGTAAGTTGTGTGTGTGTGTATAAGACAGAGACAAAGTGCCTCAGGTGATTTTACAGCATGCTAGCATTCACACTGTGTAATCACACTGAAGCATCTGCTGTCTGACACCTTTTATACCTCTAACTACTGTCTCAGTTTCAGCCAGGGCCCTCTGAAAGACGCCCCTAATCTGATCTGCACTCCTCACGCTGCCTGGTACAGCGAGCAGTCCTCCATCGAGATGAGAGAGGAGGCAGCTCGGGAAATCCGCAGGGCCATTACAGGTACGGCACAATAACACCAATTACATGAGTTTAATGTCTGTTATATGAAATAATGAATGATGGAAATACATACAAAAAAATCTCAGAATGTTTATCACCAGAAATGTTTATTTTATTTACATTTATTTTATTTATTTATTTTTAATTGACTTATCAGTCTATTACCAGTGAAGTATTAGATTTTTCACTTAAAAAAAAAATCAGCTCATTGAACAAGAACCCACAATTATGTAATGATTTTTACACTTTTACAAAGTGCTGGCACTGGAGACCTCTTTCATTATGCAAAGTAAACTAGGTCTGTCTGTCTGTCTGTCTGTCTGTCTACCTACCTACCTACCTACCTACCTACCTACCTACCTACCTACCTACCTACCTACCTACCTACCTACCTACCTACCTACCTACCTACCTACCTACCTACCTACCTACCTACCTACCTACCTACCTACCTACCTACCTACCTACCTACCTACCTACCTACCTACCTACCTACCTACCTACCTACCTACCTACCTACCTACCTACCTATCTATCTATCTATCTATCTATCTATCTATCTATCTATCTATCTATCTATCTATCTATCTATCTATCTATTCATTAGAATATTCAATCACAACATAATCGCACATTTAAAAAAATCTGTCCTGAATAGTTCCGGAACAGGTTGATTCTGTGATGGTGTCTTTTATAAGTTTTAAAACTTTTTTAGTGAGTTGATATCAGGAGTTCTTTCCTAAAAGGACAAAATTAATTTGGGTGTGTGGGAGTCAGAATTCTTGTTAATTTGGTATGGGATCAAATACAAATTACTTTATAATCTTTCTTTAAGGTTTATTTTATGGATGTATTTATTTTATATTCTGTCTCTCTCTATTGTTACAATAAACCTACTATAAAAAATTTACAATGTTCATTTCTCAGTAGGGGATCAAATAATTCTTTCCCCAACCGTTTGTGTGTGTGTGTGTGTGTATAAATAAGTGTTTATGCATAATAAACACTTCCTGTTTCTGTCGTGGTCTAATTTCATGAGGCGTATTAATATTAATATGTCTAATTTTCTTCCAGGGCGTATTCCAGACAACCTGAAGAACTGTGTGAATAAGGAGTTTCTCACACAGACCACACACTGGGCAGGCATGGATCCTGCCATACACCCAGAGCTGAATGGAGCCTACAGGTTATAGATTAACACCCATTTGCATTTATGCTTGCACATTTTCACCCTGCAGATTGCAGTTTTATTCAAAGTAACAGTGGGACGTGAAAATCGTAGATTTGCAGACAGTCAGCCCAGTGTTTCACATATTAGTTACACCTATAGGGAAACTTGAGTGTGTTGGGGTAACTGCAGTCTGGGGGGGTTGCAGGAAAGGGTGTGAATATTGGGGGATTTTTTTTTAAGTAAATTTTTTATGCATATACAATTCAATTCAATTGGGAAGAATCCAAACTCCTAGAGTGTAGTATATTAGTATATTGAGGTGGAGTATTTATGATCAAGCACATCAGGTTCTACTCTTGGTTCTTTGCTTACTGTTGGCTTATTTCTACTCTGCACCTATATTGTGACCTCATGCATGATTGTTATATGAAAATGTTTTTTCTAAAATGGAACAAAATATTTTCGATGCCAGCAAAGTAGAGATTTGCACCGATTTAATGTTAGATAAACGTAAATGCTGTTTCTAGATCTTTATCATTCTCCCCTCTATTTCCTGTGTGTTGATTTGGTGGTAGTTTCTGCTGTGCCCCACCTGAGAGTTTCCACTCAAACATTGCAAGTGGGAGACAACATATCTTACTATGTAAATATATAAGTAGTAACAGCACCACATCAGGCTAATATTATAAATATTACATTAGATGCACCTACTGTGGCATCCAGTGCAATTTAATAGGAAAACACAACTCTTCTCTAAAGCAGATTTCACATTCACTTATTACTTAAGTGCTGTACTAAGAAATGCCCAAAGCATTTACTTTAATGCTATAGTGCATGTTTTGCATGTGCAGATTATTTAAATGTACATTAATTTACAAGTTTCTTGTAAGATTAAAGATGTATTGAGAGAACAAAGATGTTATATAGTAAACCGCTAGAACTTTTACCCTAAAAAGGATGTGCTGAAAATCTCTGGGCCGTGTTTTTGTCTTTAAAATTGCATGCATAATGCAGTTGTGCAAACTGGCAAAAATTTAATCCTATACTGTGCAGTCGAATTTTAAAGAGCATGCAGTACAACATGAAACAGCACAAGAAGCCTTTATTTGCATACGTACAGCAGGAGGTGCAAACCCACCCAGCGCACATTTATAAAATCACCCATAGGTGCTATAATAAACATCTGCTAAAAGACTTGCATGCAGATATGTGCAGTGTCACCGCTCTGTACCAAACCACACAGAACAAAAAAAAAGAAGGAAGTGGAATGTTTTGCTGTAGTAGACAGAATGATTAGAAAAAGCAAAGTATTGTATGCAGTAAAGAATAGTTTGTTTGCACAGTAATCCCCCGCTTTACAGCGGTTTGAATCTGGCGCCCCCGGTTTATCGGCGAATCGCATTTGCCTCATAACTAATTTGTTTTGCTGATTTTCCCGATCTCTCGCGGATAGCACCATAGACCAAATCAGCTCATAGGCAATTGTTTGGAGTTTTATGTTGAAATAATGAAATTTATTGATAAAAATATAATTATTGATTATAAAATGAAGTAAAATGTTAATACATTACAGTACTGTATATATTAAATTGCATTTTTATTGGGTGGCGTCCGTTTTTTTTTTTGCGGTTTTTTATTTATCGCGGGCGGATTAACAACGTAGCCACTGCGATAAACAGGGGATTACTGTATTTATAAGTAATGTACTTTATACTGTACGTTTTCAGTTTTCCCATCTTTGTCTGGCGTGCATTTAAAATTGCCCACTTCCCTTTATTCTTGTAATGGTTCAAAGTACACAAGTTTAGGGAATAGAACGATCCATATTCCTATGTGAGACATTGATACTTAATTTAATTAAAATATTTAAGTAAAACTTCTTTTTCTTTTTTTTTTTACAGGTACCCACCAGGTGTGGTAAGCCTGGCATCTGGTGGCCTCCCGCCACCTGTGGAAGGAATCGTGCCGAGCGCAGTGCCGATCAGCCACAGCCTTCCCTCGGTAGCACACCCTCCCCATGCACCATCTCCAGGCCAGACCGGTAAAGCCGAGCCCGATCGAGAGCAGCACCCCAACGAGCAGTTGTAGCCACACACTCCTATATCGAGAGTTTTCTGTGCTACTAGAGAACTCTCCTGGTTCTTCTTTACCCCAATGAAGAGGAGCGCCACAGGCTTGAAACCAGCCAAAAACGAAAAAAATCACAATGAACCATGACTGTCTGAAGTAGCCAACCATTTGAACTGAAGGTGGTGGATCGTGCTCGCTCTCACTTTCTCTCTCTCTCTCTCTGTCTCTCTCTCTATCTCTCTCTCTCTCTCTCTCTATTCTCTTTTTTTTTCTTTTTTTTTTTTTTTTTTTTTTTTTGATGTGGAAACAAAAAAAAATGGATTTGAAACAAAAAAACTCCCTAAAACAAATCCTGCTGGTTTAGATTCTAGTCTGTCTAAGTGCAGTGGGCAATTTTTTGTTTCTTTCGTGTCCAATGGGTTTCATTGATAAAAAAAATAAAACGCCGTAGTTTTGAATGTATCCTGTTTGTGTACAGTTTTTAGGATATGATCAGTGGTTTGTAGAAAAAAAAAAAACGCAGCATAAAGGGAGGTTACCATCAACTAATAGATTTTTAATATTATTATTATTGTTTTAATTTTTTATATATGATTTTGTTTTTTTGTTTTTTTTTAAAAAATGCCCCGAAAGAGGCCTGTTTTGCACACCCTCTCAGGAAAATTATTTTCCCCTCCTTCCTCCCTTCGGAATTAAACCACATAGTGCATCGAAAAATTGTTAATTTTTTTATTTTTTTTAATCCATGTGTCTTTTTTGTAGTCTAAATTAGCACAGTACTTTCAAAAAGTATATTCAGTGTTTTTTTGTTTTTTTATTGTTTATAATTTTCAGTTTCTGTTAACTTAGCATGTACTGCCTTATGTGTTAAAGGTAAAAAAAAAAAATGCGTTCTGTTTTGACGAAGAAAAAAAAATCCAGTTTGTCTTGTGAAAAGCTGGCGTCATGCTTGCCTGTTTCTGTGTGACTTGACCGTACCGTGTTTTACGAGGCAGCTCCGAGCTGCTGGGGTAGTTGCAGCGCTCCATTGCCTACATAGTTTCCTTCCTGATTAAAGTGGTAGGCTAGCAATATACATACTATATATACTATGAGATATCATTATTTTTTTGTTAAACAGAATTAAAAAAAAGGAAAAAAAAAAAGAAATGTTTGTGACTGTATGCATTTGTATGAATTATTTTAAATGAAATAAAAGTCCAAATTTAATGACATGGCTTTCAGGGTGATAACACTGATATGAACTCCATAAGCATGAGATGTGTGATTAGAGGATCTGATGTGCATTAAATGAAGCCCATTTTACACCAGAAGCAACGCAGCACCACAGCACTTTAAAATCAAGCGTGGATTGTTTGCAAATCACATGGACGGGAGCATTTAGTGTCTTTAGCCCTGCTTTAGTACATATGTGTGAATATCGGTCCCAGGATATTATAAACATGCATTACTTGTGCAATGCGTTATGTGTCTGGTGTAAAATCAGCTTTACCTTTTCTTTATTCGCATTATTGGCCAACGTCAGATTCCACAGTAACATTTAATGACTGATGAGGGAGACGGGGTTGAGGTAAAACAGCAGTTAAGCTCACCCTGCTCTCCCCTACCCTTTTTTTCATCTTATTGGACGGTCTTCCATGTGGCATCAAATTAGCAGCACAATAATAATTTTGGCATGCTTAAGAAAAACAAATCAAAACAAATCCAGTTTTCATGATGCTCCTTAGAAACATTTCTCCTCGATCAGACATTCACATGATTGTACTGCTTCAGTTTTGATATCCGATACGAGGAAGAGGACATCTTCGAATTTTTGACTGTCTCCTGTCTCCAGTCAAAAAACATGAAACCTGAGATGAGCCACCAGGCGGCGGATACAGTTCATAAATTCAATAAAATAAAGGGTCCAATTTGTTTGCCTTCATTGCCATTGTAATTTATCAAAGCCCGTTAATTGAGAATAATAGTGTAAACATGCAGTAGTTATTTCGACGCTGACAGGCAAATATACAATATCTCCTGGTTCATGTCAGTCTTCGAGTGTTACATTTTATGCAGGATTGCTGAAATACAGTCCCAGTCATAATGGTGGTTAAAATATCCAGCATTAATTTATTACTGTAATTAGGCTTTTGTGTTTATAGTGAAAACGTGCTCTAAATATTACAGATTGTCATTTGTTGCCTTCTGGGCAAACGGGTTATTTCACTAACGAGTTGTATCCTGTAATTGCAGAGGCTTGTCTTGTTCTAAATGATGGCCTCCATGGTGTCCTTGGCCATGTCTGTCCTGAAAGATGAACAGGTTGTTGCTGGCCGCGATGGCAATAATGTTATCCGTAGGATGCCACGCTGTGTGCAGGATCTTCTTTCTGAAGTCCAGGCTGTCCACACTGATATCGTTCTCCCTCCTTTTTTTCCCCAAGCACACACGGCGAGGCCGTAGCACAGCGCGGCGCTTACAAACCTCCCGGCTCGCCTCCAAAGTCACATCGCGACGACTGGCACGGTCAAACATCCGGAAGAAATTGTTATACGCCCCTGTCATGATGACACTTAAAGAGACAACAAGGAAAACATTTGTAAATAGATGGCAACACGAATGGAGCTCAAAGGTCAGAGGTCATGGTCTTACCTGTCAGCTCCATTCCAGGCGCATTCAAACTTATCAAAGATGCAGTCACTCTCATAAAGGGCACATAGTTTAGAACGCAAATAATCCTGGACCTGCAAACACACAGACTTTTTGTATTAGCAACACATCAGTGGTACAAAGTATATAAACCATGTACTTTAGTGTTTTCTTTAGAGATTTCAATCATATGTCTTTCACGTTGTCATTATCCGGTATTGTTTGTAGAACCTTTAGGAAAATAAGGAATTGGAATAATCCATTTTGGAATAAAGCTGTAACATAAAGTGTGAAAAAAAAATGAGTCGCTGTGAATACTTTCCCGGATGCACTGTAACCTTTGAACCGTGTGGCCATCATTTAAAAGCAAAGCATCCCTGTATCTTATGTGTCAAAATGAGTTCAACAGATATGAAGCATTTGTAAATGTGTGGCTGGGTGCTCGGTTTCTGATGCTGCTTAAATGCTTTAATTATGGTTAGTTCACTGTTTGTCGGCAATTCAAAAAAGGTTCAAATATGCAAATGTCTGTTGCAGTATACAAAACAAATAGATCTACCAGACATGCTGTTTATAGGAAAATAATCAACATTATGTATTCATGCAATGACATCCTGAAATAAATTATTTTCCACCAACATCATGCCTCGAAGTCTTCTATTCTTTTTTTTATTTTGTAGCAAATTTTATTACTATAATAAGACTAGTTATTTTGCTAGTTGTCGCTTATGCCTAATATCCAGTGCAGGATATGTGATCTCAGGAAAAAGACTTTGGTTATCACTAGAAATCATCTGAAATTGACAAGACAAGCACAAAGTACTTTTTCATCTGGCCTCTTCGGGAAATATTATAGAACAGCAGGGAGTAAGAGTAAGTTGAGACCTGATATATCTCCACTGGTTTGTTCTCCATGTTGAGGTCCCAAACTTTAGCAGTGAGGTAGTCCCGGGTGAGCAGGTAACGTCCACTGTGACTGAATTTTACATCCGACACAGAGGAAGTGATTTCAGAGAAGAAGGATCGATGGGATGGATCCACTGACTCCTCAAATACTGAAAGGGAACACACACCAGCAAAAACAGATATTACTTACATATATATACTGTATTACCAACAAATTAAAATAATAGAAAAAAAAGGCAATGGAAACTTTTCATGACTAAGGAGACTTATCGCTGATTACACATTTTTGGTAATCTGAGGGCTTCTGTGCATTTATATCTGAAAACAAATACTTAATTTAAAATGAACATGTAAATATAAAATTGAATTATTGTCAAATCTGCTGTTCTATAGAATTAATCAACGCTGTCCATTTAGAATCAGACATTAAAGCTGCTGCGGTATAAAATATATTTACTGTATTATCTTTCTCAGATGTTCCATCATCATCATCCCAAAGTAGATGTTTAAGTAGTGAATGTTTGAATATATATAGCTTTAAAAATGTAATACAATATTCCCAATCAGCAATTTTGCCTGATTGACTCCAAACTCCTCTAAACATCTCTTGTACCCACTCAATTATTAACACTTCACACCGTAGAAACACAAGTCTGTTACATGTGTGTGTTCTCAGACAATGAATGCAGCAGGATGAGTGAGAGAAAGACTCACGTTTAGCAGGTCGGTCACACAATGCTCGAGATCTCATATCACACAAGCGTGTTGCACCTGCACTACTACTGAAGGCCAGCAAGTGGCAGTGATGAGGGTGAAACTCAGCCACGGTGATCACCTCGCTCAGGTCTTCCATGTTTTCAGGCTTCAGGTCCACAATGTCTGAAGAAAGGTGTTCAAGGAAACACAGACACATAAACCCGAAAACACATAAAAGCATCGCAGACATGTTCGATTCCTGGAGTTACGGTTAAAGTCCACCTGAAACTAGTGTGTTAAACCACACAATATAGTCTGTGTTTTTATACACTGATGTATGAAACTCCATTTAAACCATAACACATTGGTTCCATTATATTATGAGCAGTTAGCCAATCATGCCGTAACCATAACACAGGATAAACACAAAAAAACACACATTCAGAAAGCTGTATAGAAAGGATACTGAAGCTGCGATCTGTGATATTAAGATTCCACAGGTTGATCCTCAAGTCATCAGCTGACAGATAAGTCTCACAGTCACTGTTAATGCTGATCGAGTTGATGTGATAGGCATGAGCGTTCGCAAACACACGCCTTGGAGACGCTTCCACCAGCAAATCCATCGGCCGTAACACAGGAACCTTTACAAAGACACACCATGAGTCAAATCAAGTGTATGTGTATATATATATATATATATATATATA
>MU551577.1:6219856-6230593 GCA_024362625.1 Silurus asotus
CCCAATTACCCCCTAAGGCAACACACATGTTCCTGATGTACAAGGTGGCCCTGTTTCTTTCTTCTCTCCAGACCTGTCTGATTCATCCTGATGCCCTACTTCTGGATAGAGATCTTTTCAATTAGAGAGAATTACTGCTGCTGCTGATAGTTCCATATAAACCATGAAGTTACTGTGAAGGGTTAAACTCAAGAACAATGAAGATGGATTTGGACTGTAATTAATGTAAACTGCCTGCTACACTGGCTTAAGATTACAGTTTCCATAAAAAGTTTTTGCATTTAAATATGTATCCGTTAACTCAGCAATGATTGAACTCTAATGAATGTATGTTCAGTGTCACTTAGATGACGATGTTCCCTTTTTAGTCTGGTTCCTTTAAAGGTTTCTTCCTAATACCATCTCCATCCCTGATACCACTGTTTCCATTGGCTGGTTTATTAGGGATAAAATTATAGGGGAAAAATATACCTGGACTGATGTATACGTTTAAAATGTATATTTGTAGACTTTTTACTTCAGTAAAGCTTCTTTGGAACAATGTCCTTTGTTAAAAGTGCTATACAAATAAAATGTAAAATGTAAATAGATACTAATTGATAGCCATTATTTTATTGCAGCTGTCACATGATGTCCACTTTGGCAGAACAAAAGCTACCAACTTGTAAATATATGAATCTTATTTAAGGAAAATTAAACCATTTCACATGTCGTCTTTTTTATCCAAGGCTTAGAACAGCAGTATGAATAAATAAAATATCAGATGAAGTGTTTAAGTAAGAGATTAATGCATAAAAATAGATCAATAAAGATCAACAGGGCAGGATTATACACTCTTAGAAAAGATGTTTAAAAGAAGTTTTAAAGAGTCCAGTGGTGCATTGTTTGTCCAATAATCTCCTAAAGAAATGTAATCTAATGGTTATGCAAGAGGAACTCATTTTAGGAACCTTAATTATCCAAAGAACCCATAAAGAACCATTTTTCCCATAAGAGTGTATGACATCAATATTGTAGGATATTATTATTGTCATAAATTATGTCATGATACACGTTTCTAAAACTGACTCCAATTCTAATCAGTTACATGTTGCTGACGGATGTAAAAGATATTTTTAATCTTTTTACTAAAAAATATTGATTAGTAGATAAAAATGAACTTATAACATTTTTGTTTAGTAGATGAATAGCTTGATTCATAAATAAATATAAAACTTGATTTGTATATAATGTTTAAACCTGGTCACCACATTTAATATTAAAAATAATATATTTTTTTCTCCAAAAAAAAAATTTTGAACATGCAAAATGACAGATTTACCTCTGTGTACTAGTACATACACTCGACTCTCCTCCCAAAAAATTCCAAAATAAATTCCTCCATACATAAACCTGACAAATTATAGAAGACTACATGAATTAGTTCTTAGTATATGAATGAGAACTTGCTATAACAACTGCTTTAATATAAACCTCATGGTCAGAGCTACTGCTAGAGCTTCTGTTGTGAAAAATGAATCAACACCTTTGGAGCAATCAGATTTGAGAACAGCAGTGTTGTTAAAATCGTGCTGATGAAAGCTGTTTCCTGAAAGCTGTTGCTGATGTGTACGTTTTACTGTACACACATAAAATCAAATTGTATATTACTGTCATGGGGTATTCAAGGTCTGAAATTCAGACACTCAAACATTGAGGGAAATGTTGCACTACTGTAACTAGCACTTTTTTTTTTTACAACAAATCATAATCGTTATACATATAATGTCTTCTGGAAGTGTTTCTAAGTATCGTGATACAATTTGTTAAACATATTCTCCAGCCTTACTTGAATGCACATAGCTATTAATTCATACTCTCATTCTTTTTTTTTTTTTTTCATATATGCTTACGCATTTTTTTTTTTTTTTTTCACACACACACACACACACACACACACACACACACACACACACACACACACACAAACAAACACACATATCTTTCTTACCCTTCAGTCACATTGTTGTATCTTTAATCGTCAAAAGCGTGGATATTGATTTCTTCATTTGGTCTCACGGCTGAGCTCTAAGAGTGTGTGTACGTGTGTGAGCAGTGGTGCATCCATTCTTCCTACATCAGCACATCCACTTGCAGCAAAGCCTTATGGGGCAGGAGGAATCCCAAGCAAAAAAAAAGAAAAAGAAAAAATGAACGTGTCATGCACACGTCCACACAGAAGCTCTCCAATATCAACTCACCTACAGCAGACACACAGACACATGCTGATGAAGAGAAGATATTCCAAATGATCTCAACGCTTCAGCAGGGCTAATCAGCTGCTGCTCCAGTGCTGATGTGAAGCAGTACACAGCAGACTGCTGTGTAGGCGTATTGACGTGCATGTGTGTGTTTGTGTGTTTGTGTGTGTGTGTGTGTGTGTGTGTGTGTGTGTGTGAGTAAAAACCAGTGTGTACGATCTGCTGCATAGACTCCTCCCCCACACTGAGAAACAAAGCTCTGGACTGACTGAAGCTTAGCCTGTCTTGTGTCAGCTTGTGAACATCAGCCAATCAGAGAGCAGCATTCTGGTTTCATGGTCCTACAGCCTGGGTTGGTTGCCTAGAAACCGCATCATTTTACCAGGGATAAACAGGATTGTGGGGGAGCAATGTGAGATAAGTGTGGGTAGAAAGAGAGAGAGAGAGAGAGAGAGAGAGAGAGAGAGAGAGAGACAGGGAAACCTAGAGGACACTGAAATACTTGCATAACATAAAAATGGCAAGTTTTCTTAAATATATAACATTTTATATAGTTTTTTAATATATAAAATTATATATATATATATATATATACAAGTATCTTACAAAGAACTTTATTGAATTTTATGAATATGTTAGCATGCATCGACCTTTAACTCTGTAGATAAGGAAACAATGGCTTTTGTACCTCATTTTTTTTAAAAAAAAAAAAAAAAAAAGGGAATTAATAGGTTTGTATTGATTTTTTTTGTTGTTGTCTATAAAACAAATTCACTTTCTGAACTGTCTATTTTGTTCAGCACTACATACTGGTACATATGATTTTTTTATGCTTCTGACAATATTGTGTAATAATGTATTTAATCCAAATATACACCATAATAATAATAAAATAAATTTTATTTCAAAATAACATTTTGATAGGCTGTTTTAGGTATGAGACTTGTATGTGTTATAAATATGGTTATAGCATTATGTTTTCTATTAGAATCCTATCAAGAAAAAAATTATATACATTTTTCTAGAACAAATTAAAACTCACATTGTTTAAAGGCTATAAAGTGAACATTTATTTTATGTTTACTAAATAAACTGTGTCCTGAAATCCAGTGAATCATGTGACTCTATTCCTACAAATTTTAATACTCAAATAAACTTGTTAAAAGTCGTAAATAATTAGAAGTCGTTTAACTTTATTTCATTTTAAAAATCTTTAACTAAAATAATAGTCAATTCATACACAATACCAGAAAATGATTAAAGTCACAATTACAGTGTGCATAAAAACGCACAGGATAACATTGGGAAATGTCGCCCTCTGCTGATATCATACGTCATTTCAATCTTTTAGGATTGCAAAAGATATTGAAGTACAGTAAACCCCTGTTTATCGCGGTGGCTACGGATAACCGCGATAAACGGACGGACGAAAAGAGAGGGGGGCTGGGGGGATCCGGGACCCTATAAGACATTAGGGACCCCACATGACACGTAAAAAATAGACTTAGGGGTTCCCCGAAATTATTTTAGTTAAAAATATATGAATGACACAACAACTGGGAACCCTCATAAGACTCAATTCGAGCACTGAAATTAATTATGTGGCAAATGCAAAATATTTGATAGTGATGGTTAGATACAGGAGAGCCACCTTACCCCACAATCTAGGCATGTGAAGAATGAGACTGTCATCTCAGAAATTAGTACATGTCAGATTTTCTTGCTGTTACAGAAGGTCTCTGGACAATCACCATGTGAGGTTTTTGCCTTGTCCTTATACATTTGGGGCCAAAAACTTGTGTCGTTTGTGGTGCTCCATTTTCACAATTTGTTTGACGATGGCCTTCACGAAAACCTAATATTTTGAAAAATCATTCGTACGCCTCCCCTGAACAAAAAACTCTTCATACAGAGAGATGCCATGCCTTCTTCAAAGCTCTTTACCGACCATGGCTTTGTCTTTGGGAATTGGACGATTGAAATGGTTCAGAGAACAGACAGGACTGTTAGGGTCCTGCAATAGAATTTAGTCAAAATAACTTTTACCTTTTACCCTTGCCATTTATTTTATGCTCCTAGCTGTCCTTGCAATTAACCTTTGATATAGTTTACTGGGTTTTATTCTTAACGAATGATCAACATACACATCCATCAACAAAAACAACAACTTTAAACGTTTTTGTTCAAATAACTTTACCAACAGATTGATAATCTAGTAGAGTCCAAAGATGCTCTACAAGTGATTACACAAACCCTCCAATCCATGTAAAACTAATACTATCTAATAGATGAAAATGTATAAAGTATACAATAGATGAATATCTTTTGATTATGTATACTCAACTCAGCTATTATTTTTTATTTTTTTGAGTCATGGACATCAGATCCACCATAAACATTTATCTCGCTGCATAAACTGTCTAAAAAAACACTTTTCAGGTTTTTATCTCTGTAGAACCTCAGCTCAGGGTTTTTTTATAATAACAATACAATCCTAAAAGAACATCTCTGGCCATTCTTTTGTAACACTGACAGACGTCACTTAAAGATGTATTAACTAAATGATTATTTTTATTAGTTGAATAAGTTAATAAGTTCAATAAAACAACAACATTCAGATCCTAATAAACGGGAAACTGTTGGTTTGGCTCGAACAAACTTCACAAACTGAATAACGAAGCATTTATCATGAATATCTCTTCAGGAATAGTGAGGATGATCTTCCATCACTACTCAACTCTACAGCCTGTCGTCCTCCGTGCCTGGGGAACGTTTGTCTCGAGGCACTCTGCCCATGTTGTAGAACTCTTTGTTGGGTCTCATGTCTGTGAGGTGGGCCATGCGGTTAGACAGGGCAAAGAAAGCGGTGATGGCAGCGATGTCCCAGATATCATCACGATCGAATCCTGAAGTGAGAGCTGAAGTGTTTGTCTGTCACTGTCTCACTGCGACACACAGTCAGGGCGAAGTCCAGCATGGCTCGCTCCCGTGCAGTAAGATCTGCGACTTTATAATTCACTGCCACCTGCAGGGACAAGGGAAACAAACTTTTGGAGGAGACCATAAATAATCTACAACACACAAGCTTGTGCTTGATTAAGGCTCAGATTTAAATTGTATTTGTCACGTATATATAACTGTACACATTAGGCCATGCTTTTCATGACTGGACAGTGTCATAAAATGAAAAATACAAATAATAACGGAAATGATTTTTATATATAATGAAATGTATGTGTATATATAATGTATGTGTATATATATTTTATATAGTAGACTGTTTATTCAGCTTGCTACTCCTTAAATGCCATAATCTTGTGATCTGTAACCTTTCATTTCTGCACATTTTTCTTAATTACTGTACGCCTTCATATTTATTCACTGTACTCCTGAATATCCACACATCTCTGCACTGAAATAGCCTTTATATGTATTTACTGTATATACTTTCATATATACCACTTGCTGTAAATTTTCTAGATATTTATCTGCACTTTTGCACGACTGCTACATTTTGCACTTCTGATGCCAATTTCGTTGCTGTGTACCTGTACTATGCAATGACAATAAAGTTCTATCTATCTATCTATCTATCTATCTATCTATCTATCTATCTATCTATCTATCTATCCTATAGTTTATACCTTCAATTCTATTTCTTTTGTATGCCTAAATGTTGGAGAGCCATACAAAGCATTTCACTGCATGTTGTACTCTGTATGAATGTGTGTGTGACAAATAAAATTTGATTGGATTATTTATTAAACAGGAATTGAAGATAATTAATTAAAACACACACATTTTCAAAGAATTTTAACTATAAAGAATGTATTTTAATTTAAATTATACAATCACTTCAATTTACAACAAAAATATAAATGGAACCTAAAAAAATAGAAATAGAACTCGCAGTAGAGATATGTATTTGCTCAGGGGTGAAGTGTAACAAATTACAGGTACTAAACATTAAAAAAATAAATGTATTATTACAACATTGTACATTTACTTGAGTATTCTATACATAAGTATTTATTTATATAAGTATACAAATTATTTTTGAAGATAAGATTAATCAACCACAACAGCATTTCTTTATACAACATGCAAAGTGAAATGAAAAGAATGAAGTAAGAACACACACACACACACACACACACACACACACACACACACACACACACACACACACACACACACACACACCTGATCAGCAAGTGTGGGCTTCTTCGAGTAGATTCGGTGTAGTGCACTGTGGGATACGACGCAGTACAGGCAGTTATTATGGGCGCTGGTTGCCACCACAATCAACTCCCGATCTGCCTTTGACAAACCTCCTGTAATTTGAAACAAAAACCCACAAAACATACAAGTTTAAGGCTAAAATGTACCAAATTATTAAATATAAATCATAATCTGTTGTGTGTGATGTGTAATGTCCGTTTCCTTCAGTCTCATACCGGTCTCTTTGTTCATTAACAAATTATAATAAGCAAAGAAAGCTCGGAACTCGGCAGGACGATGAGCGAGGACCTTGAAGACGTTTGGCAGAAAGCCACCCTGGAAAATGGGTATTGTATTAAAAAGTATTACTCCTCAAATATACACACATGTACAGACAAAGTTAAGAAAGCAAAAGTTTGTTGCCTTGCCTTCAGCTCAACCTCCTCCATCAACTCCACAATGTCATAGGGCAGGTTTTTCTTGTAAGGCACAGGAAAGCGGCTGAATTTCTCCTCATCGCTGTTACCGCTACCAGAGTAGCGAATGCTGACTGGTGTCCTGTGACACACCTGGCTCTTCTTCACCATGAGACTGGACTGCAATTGTTGAAACATGAAAGGAAATTGCAGTTTGTTATTTGAGAGAAATGCTAACAACATTAATAGAGTCTTGTTAGTAGCTATACGTGTATTGCCATGAGCAAACCGAGAATTTATAGCTTTTGAAATGCTACACTTACTGGTCACTACGATTCCTTTAATATTCATATCAAACATACAAATAAAGGCACATGCCATACATGAATAAAGGCAACAAGGTTATGGTAACTTAATCAGATAATCTTTAAAAACATGGTAAACAGAAAAGAATCTCAGAACGCACAAGTCGTTCCTAGAGGCAGATGTGTTGCAACACCGTGTCGGGTTCTGCCCTTGTCAGCCAAGAACAGGAATCAGAAGATACACTTGGCGCAGGCTCAACTAAAGTGGACAGTTTAAAGGTTTGTTAAAGTGCCCACTGAAGCCATCGATTTCTAAACATGAAAAAGAGTGTAAATGTTTGTATATCGGGTGTCCTATTGGCATCCGAACCAGGTCATATACACAGTATACAACAATCGAACATAACATTATGACTGGTGAAGTGAATAATACTGAATATCTCTTCATCATGTGGAGCTGGAGGTAGCAGAGCTGAAGATGTTGAGGTTTTTGTTAGGAGTGACATCAATAGACAGGATTAGAAATGAGTTTATTAGAGGGACAGTGCATGTAGGACATTTTGGAAACAAGGAGAGAGGCGAGATTGAGATGGTTTGTGCAGAGGAGGGACATGGGGTATATCGGTAAGAGAATGCTGAGGATGGAGCCACCAGGAAGGAGGAAAAGAAAAAGGCCAAGAAGGAGGTTTATGGATGTGGTGAGGGGAGACATGGAGGTGGTTGGGTTGAAAGAGGGAGACGTACAGGACAACAGGGGTATGGAGACGGATGATCCTCTGTGGCGACCTCTAATGGAGAGAAGAAGAAGAAGATCTCTTCATCATGTCACCTGTTAGTGGTGGGATATACAGTGCATGTAGGACATTTTGGAGACAAGGAGAGAGGCGAGATTGAGCCACCAGGAAGGAGGAAAAGAAAAAGGCCAAGAAGGAGGTTTATGGATGTGTTGAGGGGAGACATGGAGGTGGTTGGGTTGAAAGAGGGAGACGTACAGGACAACAGGGGTATGGAGACGGATGATCCTCTGTGGCGACCTCTAATGGAGAGAAGAAGAAGAAGATCTCTTCATCATGTCACCTGTTAGTGGTGGGATATATTGGGTAGCAAGTGAACATTTTCAGAAAAAAAAGCAAAAACAAAAAGTGCAGCAAAAGAGGGACTAACACAATATTACACAGGTAATCATAAAGTAATGCCTGATCGGTGTATAATGAAATTTAATATAATATACAAAGTATTACTGGGATAAACTCCACACTCCAACACAACCATGTCCAGGATAAAGCATTTATAGAAGAAGAAGAAGAAGAAGAAGACGCTGTTGATAAAAAAGCCTAAAATGATTTCGTAATGTTACTCAAATGTTGATAAGGACTTATTTAGCAGGAAAAAGGAACTGACTTACTCACATCCTGTCCTTACTCATTTCTGAGACATTGCCATAACCTTTAATTATGTATTTAGTTATTTAGTAGACACCACATCTAGATCATCTCTACGCCTGTCCACTATTATAAGATTTCTGCTATGACTTTACATTTATTTCCTTATTTTTCATAACTCTAAAGACCACTTAACATCACTATAGTAACAAATAATGTACAGGTATAATTCAGAGTATTTTCCCCTAACGTTAGAAGAATGTTTCCTTAACCAACTCTAGTTATTGTAACGTTATTTAAAGATTGTGGGAATGTTAGGGAATGTTGACTGCCTGCAATGTAACCGGAAAATTTCCTTAAAAGCAGGAACTAAGAAGCTGAGATCATTTCAAAACACCAAAAACAAACAGAAAGTTCTGGGAACATCTTAAGATAGGGAAGATGCCACCACAACCATGATTAAATAGATACCAATCTTAAGCTATTTAAATAATTTAATAAAATATTTAATCACAAATGATAGTAGGGGTCAATAGACAGGATTTAGACAGGTGCATTAGACAGGTAATAAAGCGCATTAGACAGGTTATAACGCGCATTACACTGTAGGCAGAATTACCCCGTTCTTACCATCAAGCCCACACCAGAAGGACGGACAACCCTTAGAAAACCTCCACACATCATCTCCCTGAATTTCTTACTGTAAAACACTACAGCTGAAAAGTTTGAGAGCTGAAAAGTCCACAAACGAAATCAACGCCAAAATAAAACACTCCCCTAGAGTGGCGCTATAGCACCACCAATTAGAACGCAGCATAGTGGCACGCCCCCTTTCATTTAACCAATCGAATTTATGGATTCATGAGACTATTGGAATCTGTATGTACAATTAACTTCCGTATTACAAATGCATTGGAAGGGGCAAAATAAAAGTACTAACTCTCGTTAATATAAGACCACGCTTTATTGCCAAGTATGTTTGCACTTTTTGGGATTTTTTTTTGTTGACAGAAGCTTTTAGTTGCACATTGTTAAAAATACAGAAAATATGTTGTAAAGTTATTAGATATACATTTAAGTAGGTCTTAAGAGAGAAAAGCCTTGATATTTCATAATGCTAGTAAAATTGTTTTAATTTTGAGCCATTTTGAGTTTTCAATCACAACTGTGCATGCTTTTAATTAAAGTTGTATACGCTGATTAAATTATATTTAATAAACAACATTTACGTTCACACAGTTATAATATTGATTTTTTTCGTACCAAATGTTTGATCAGATATCATGTGCCATGCTAAAAAAGATCAGATATACAAATTAATGTCATACTTAAGCCAAAAGAAAACACAAACACACATAGAAATGCATATTACATGACAGGGGCATTATTATACAAGACATTTTAAATTAATTATCACAACAAGGCTTTTGTTTTGACAACATAAAGGAGAGAAACCCGGAAGTTTATATTTCTGCTGCGTTCACATCGCGGAAGTAAATTGAGGTTTTGTTTTGGTAAATTGTTTGGTTTCAGGGCGTATTTAGTTTTTAATCCCAGTGATAAAGCGGTGTGTTTTACATTGTAATGGGAGGATTTGGAGTGATGGCTAATGAGGAATCAGTGGATTATTCCGTGCATGAAGCGTGGAACGAAGCGACCAACGTGTACCTGCTTGTTATTTTGGTCAGTTTTGCTCTGCTGATGTACGCTAGAAAGTAAGACAATCTTATTTTATTTGCAGTGACTCTATAAACATAAACATGGATGTGTGGCCTTTATAACGACCTCGATATGATGCCTTAAATAAACATTCACACCTCAGCATTGTGCTGTTTTATATCCTGGAACTGAAAATAGGAAATTAATAATTGAGATTATCTGTCAGTATTCCATAAAGTTTATAAAATTATAATTGACCTGTAAATCAGCAGTGTGGTAAAGTTATTTACAACTAAATTATATAACATTATATAACAAAAATATTAAACTGATTGCAAAATTAGTTCAAATGCAATTACACTTAATCACATAATTAGTAAATAAACACACTTATGAAAACCTTAAGTCTATGATAAAATGTCTGAAACAAAGTATCCATAAAGGTTGATCTCTCTCTCTCTCTCTCCCTCTCTCTCTCTCTCTCTCTCTCTCTCTCTTTATATATATATATATA
>MU551577.1:6233135-6257172 GCA_024362625.1 Silurus asotus
TATATATATATATATATATATACACACACACACACACACACACACACACACACACCCACCCACCAGTTTTATTACTTATCTGCTTACAGTGTGGTGTGTGTAGTAAGGATGCAGTAAAATGCATGTATGCTACAATGCTGCTGGATTATTACACTAATCATCCTGTTCAAAATTTTGGCATCAACAAAAAGACAGGAGGTGGAGCTGGAGGTGGCAGAGTTAAAGATGCTGTGATTTCCATTGGGAGGGATGAGGATGGGCAGGATTAGACATAAGTATATTAGAGTGTGTGCACCGGTAAGACATTTTAGAGACAAGGTGAGAGAGGTTGAGAGATTGAGATGGTTTGGTCATGTGCAGAGGAGGAACATGGGGTATATCAGTAGAAGAATGCTGAGGATGGATCCAGACTTATGATGGGGGTCATTGTCTTGTACAGTAAAATTAGTTCCAATTAGCTGCATTACAGACGTAATTAAATGACAAGTATGGGACGGTAGCTATGTTGGTTCATTATTTCTTTCAACATTAAACCTACATTTAACCTACATTTCTGGAATGAGTTTTCATGTTCTCCAAATATATACTGTAACTTGGGAAGTGGAACCTTACATTCATCCAAGACCTACTGTTATTGCCTAAGGTGAGAGTTTGATGGAAATCAATACTATTAAGTACCTAGTTTGTATAAACAAAAGCAACATGCATGTTTGTCTCAGAAACTAGGTGTACCTAAACTTTTTACAGGCACTGATGAGTTTTGAAATTATAAAGGAAGTTGAAAAGGGGTCAAATAGGCAGATGATGCTGTAAAAATAATGTGCAGCATTTTTCTTAAGATGAAAATCTTAATTTTACTAGTGAAAAGTGTTCCGACTGACCATGTCATAAACATTTCTCAATAGCTCGAGTGCTCATGTATTTGGCATCATTGATAAGCAAAAGGCAAACTATAGTAAAGGAGAGAGTTGAATGTGTCAAAAAAATGTGTGTTCAAGTCGCCTTTCCAACAGGTTGCTGCAGATAAGGATAAATCTCAGATCTCGGTACAAATAAATGACATATAGCATCATTTTCACAGAAAACCCAATGAGAGATATGTTTTTTTTAACTGACCCTGTCATTCATCTTTCCTTTTCCATGTTTCTATCAATGTTTCATCTCAGGATGATTCACTACGCGAAGAGAAATGGAATCTGTCAGATTAGTAAGATGGGACCTTATTTCCCACAATCCCCCTAAACTCTCCACAGACATTTTTTATTTGTATTCGTTGGTATATTTTGTTCCAGAGCCCGGGGTGTTGGAGATGTAATTTTCTTTTTCAGCATCTCTGCTTCTTTCTTTCCTGATCATTTATCAAACATTTGTAAGTGTTATTATACAAGAGAATATTTGAGAGTCCAGACATGTGTGCCAGGTAGCAGCAAAACATTTTCCCTCTCTTTCTTTTTTTCACTTATCAAATAAAGACTTTGCTCTGTACATATTTTGCAAGGGACCTGTAAGAGTTGATATAGCACAGACATCAACAAACATCTTCAAGTCCGTTTCAAAAGGCTCTCGAACTTAAACAAACAGAAGAGGTACCAGGACCTGTTGATTTCAACACGTCTGTCAGTGGTGGTTTTGTGTTTACTGCGGCGGTGCCACCCTGCCTGCGCTGCTGGCCCTGCCGGCCCTGCCTCCGCCTCGCCAGCCTGCTCTACACCCTGTTCAGCTCCTCTGGGAGCTGCAGATCCAGACAGATGTAAACATGTCCTGACCACACGGCCTGGATTTCCTCCAGCAGACTGCGAAAACACCAGCACATCCGCACACTCCGGCTTAACATGACTAACAGAACACTGCTGCTTTATTGCAGAAATGCAGCTACGCACCATAACGATGCACTTTTAGACTGAAATCTTTATAATAAAAGAAAGCAATAAAACAACTGGGGATGCGTCATTACAGACAACAGGTTAGCATGATGCAACATGACTGTATTACCACAACATAGATGATGATTATGATATCAAAGAATTCCTAGCAGGTTTAATTCCTCTTACACTATAATAATTTGCCTATTCGAACCACAATTATTTATAAAACAATCATCATCCATTTAGAGTTACATTATGTTGTACATCATGTATTCAGTTAAAAAGATAGTTACAAAGTGCTAACAAACGAGACTTTTTTATGCAGTTAATAAGAAGTGTCTGCTCAGCAAAGTTCCTGTGTAAGTTGTTACTCTAGAAAACCTTTTTAATGAATGCATTTGTATGTAAACCAATGATTCGACTTACAGTAAGAGCTGCTGCTATAGAAAAGTAACAGAGAATTCACCTGCGCTGTAGATGAATATATTCATAATGTAGTGAGAGCTAAACTAATACCAATATTTAATTAAGAGTCAGGATTGTCCAGACAGTGCTAGTTATACAGATATTAAACAACTGATTGTCTCGGTTGTCCCTGTAAAAACTTGTACTACCGTACTTGTAAACCGATTAAATAAAAACAGATACTGTTGTTAGACTCTCATTCATATTTTTGCTGATGTTCTTTTTCTGATTAATACATAAATACCTGATATTGAAACCAATTATTCAGTGATTTTGCCACACATAATTATGGTCTGTCTGTGTATCTGTCTGTGTATCTGTCTGTCTGCCTGCCTGCCTCTCTGTCTATCTATCTATCTATCTATCTATCTATCTATCTATCTATCTATCTATCTATCTGTCTATCTGTCTGTCTGTCTGTCTGTCTGTCTGTCTGTCTGTCTGCAACTGGAGAGTGAAGGAAAAGCAGCCAACAAGCACTCACCATTCATCCTCCATACATGTTCTTTCCTAATTTGGATGTCTTTGGTATTACAATGTTTACTGTGTAAATAAAAATGAAGAAAAAAATGAAGGAGTTCTTCCTTTTTTAACACTTGGTGGTAAAATACTCTTTGAACATATAGTGGAAATGTTTTGCAGGAGACAATTGGTTAACTTAAACCCATAGTGAGCTCTGATTTTTCTCCCCATATACTTAATAAATCAATCAAACTACACACCATATTCATAAGGTAGTGTATATTTATATTTTGCTCATGGAGGGTGCCATTAATTCTGAAATTGACAGCAACTCTGTAATAACTGTTTGTGATGGTTTTTACTTTGAAACTATGTTATTTATGTTTCTATTTTTAACAAAAAAAAAAGTTATTATTCCTGATAGAATTTCTACCCATGGAGCCTGAAATGCTATACTTATATCAAATTTGACTTGCAAATTTATTAGCTTGTGTGTTTATTATGGCGCTTACTGTTGCCGGTTTGTCCTGCTTTTGTAAAAATAGCGTATTTTATAAGATGTCGTGTCAAACGTGCACTTTAAAAGCTGCTACAAATGCAGCTGACGGCCTTAAACAAATGAGACGTGTGTCGAGACTCTCTGTGCTGCTGGTTTGTTTTAATTCACAGGGACAAATGTGGGTCACAATCAAACGGCCGTCTCCTTGTGAAAAACATGCAACTTTCATTTCATCTCGTTCCCTTTTCTCTTAGTTCTCTCCAGCTGTTTTTCTTTTAAAAGTCTATACGCCACAGTGAGTGTGTGCTTCCACATTGCATGTCTCTGGATCTTGCCGAAGATCAGATGTGACAATTGCCTTCATCCTCCCCTCAGCTCTGGTGTTCTGAATCCCTTCTCATCTCATCGCTCTGTCCTCTCCCTCTCATTTCTTTTTTGTCACAGGTGGTACGTCGCATCGGTTGGGAGTTAAAAAGGACAGGTGCTAATTAGAGGAGTGGAGCGAGACAGCACAGTGAATAATAAGACATTTAGAAGATGAAACTGTAATCTTGGAGCAGTGGAAGCAGGCATGCTTGGTGCTTCGGATTTCTTTTGCACACTTCTTTTGCTCAGGCAGCACTGACGGATCAAACGGGAGCTGGAGGAGGTGTGAGAAGCTTGCGTTGCTGCTGCGCCTCGTTTCTCACCCTTCATCCGCGAAAGCCTTAAACCAATAAAGAACAGCAGGCTCATTTGTTGTCACTAAGCACAACAGACTTTGCTTTCTAAACTTCAGCAGGAAGAGATTTGGAAGAGTTCACTGCACCATTCTCAATAATTCATAGTAATTCTTTCAGAAGGGAGCTTGAATCGCTGCTCTCAATCATGTAAAATGTTCTGTCGCCATTTTAAAGTCAGAGGTCTTACAAGTTAAGGAGGATTGAAAAAATGCTGTATAAAAATGTAATAAAGCATTGATGGAAACAAAAAGTAAGGAAGAAGTAAGGACTTTAGTCCATTTAATTATTCGAAAAATAATGCACATTCAATTATTCCTTTTAAAGACTGACAAATAAAATATACAAAAATAAAGAATATATTAACGTGTCAATTAAAAACAAAACAAGAGTCAAATGTAATGTAAAATATAATATTTTTTACTTAGAGTATGTACTCAAGTAAGCTTGAGAAGCACCTGCTTTAATTATTCTGCAAGTACAACTCAATAAAAATATACTGTAATGGACTAAATGTAGCATGTTACCTCACACACCTTTCTCTATAGAAGTCCATGAGTGTCTCTGTTTTAGACTTGGTGACTCCATTGAGTTCATCCTGTCTTCACACTTGACCCCCACAGTTCCTCATGAGCACAGAGTCATCCGTCATGGCCACTGTGTTTATCTCTGCGCCGACTCGATGCCCTCAGGGGCTCCTACATCAGGTCTGCTCCAGTCACTGGTAGATAACAGGCCAAGGAAAGGCCTGAGTGCCAGCTGCTGCCGAGGCCAGACCTGAACAGCAAACACAGGCTGACGTTCATCTCATGACCCCCATTTTCCCTGCTGAGTAGAGACAGACTATGTTCATCTTTTTTTTCTCTAAGCGAAAAACATGAGGGGAAATGAAAGGCAATGATCATGGTTGGCCAACAGGACACCTCTATCAATATTTACTCAGTCATAAAAACAGACACTAGAAGAACAAACCCAGTTCAGTCTGTTTGGGTGGAGAGCCAGGTGCCTCTGCCAAGCTGGAGTTCAACGCTCTAAAATCCAGCAGCAATACATTTCTTTATATATTTGTAAAGTTATACGCTGTTTTTTTAATGCCACTCTGCTTCAAGACAATATAAAGTTCAACAGACCTGACATTGTGAATTGTACCAAACACAGTACTGCAATTTATCTGTTGCTATTGATGCTTGCAATTATCAAAGCATTTTTTAAATGACAACCAGCAATGAGATAGTGTGCGGTTATCCTTATGCTAACATTTGTTAGCTTACTAATAAAGAGCTAATGTTTTTTCAAGGTAATTGATTCCATGAGTAACTAAAACAAATGTATGGGTGTTTATTTTAAATGCAATTTTACTCATCACTGTATGAGTTTACAATATATTCAATGAAAGATTTGTAAGTGAAATATATAATATCATCCAAAATTCTCTACAGAGTTGTATTAAATGTCAGTGCCAATCACAGACGTCAGTGATTCAAGCCAGTTCTTAAAAAAAATTTGGCGGTGGAAAATAGTTGCCTGATTGTATATATAATTGCAGCAATGTATATGAATACTTATTATTATTATTGTTGATTTTATATTGTTATTTCTAATAGCTTAAGTAAGCAATGATAGTGTGTTTATATTATTAATGTAGTGAGTGCAGATTTAGCTACTTTTTTAAAATACTCATTTATATATTTTGCTAATTTTTTTTATTTACAGTTAGAAAATTCAAGTATGTTGAGCCATGTATTGCAGTTGTGCTGTCTAAAAAGTTTCAGCTTTTTCAGCATCACTGTGCCAGCCTTTGATTATCGTCTGTCTCTAGACTGTTCACCTGACAGTGTCAGTCAGGTAAACTGGCCAGCCGGTGTTAGTTTGGCTCCTCAGTGCCATTCTCACGGCTTCATCAGGTGCCTGTCTGTTATTGACTCAGACAGGCTGCCTCCTGCCGCCTGCCTGTTTGTCACTACTGACTCTTTTGCTTACCTTCTCCACCTTGAGTGTTTCTGAGAATACTTGGCCTGGCAGCAGCTGTAGCCATAAGAGAAGCTTGTTTCCTTTTCTCAATACCATTTAAAGATTAATCTATTAAACCATAAAATGGTAGGCATACTTATAAAGTGTTCTGTGTTCCCTGGGGGCCTTATCAGGTGAAACAGATGTGACTAACAGCTGGCACTGGAGTAGCACAGCAGCTGCCAGGGTACTGGAGAAAAGCTGAAGTCTGCTTCCTTCATGGCTATTGGTTCCATCATCATATGTTAACCATGTGTCCCTCCGAAACTGATATAGAGGCAGATTAATTTTCGGTATTGCTCTTCTGATGTGATGCTAATAAACATACTCATACGAACGCAGCAGCTTTTATTAATGACATAAAATTTTTTGAATTGCACCTGGAACCTTGCAGAAGTAAATGGGATCTAACATGTTCCATATGCGATCATAACCGGCTTCTGGCGAGCATATGTGACTGGTTCATGTGGACATTAGCTTTCTATAGAACCACATCTAAGGCGCCATTCACCCACTCCAGCCTTTCTGACCACACTTCACCGGATATCCTTTATTGTTTCTACACCCACCTCATTTGTGTTACCCATTTGCCAGTTTCTGAACTACCTCAAATTGGTCCATATCTTCATCTCTTCGATGATTTAAGAAAAAATGTGCTTTATTTTTCACTTCTCAGGGTTGAGGATGAGGACAGAGCCTGCACTATTGCTGCTGCACTTTTCAAGGCTGACCTGCTGATTGATTTGCAGCTGCTCTGACAGCCAGGGTTCATTGATGAGCACTGGCAATTGCTAGTCAGCTATATATCGTCCAGCCAGCTCTCCCTAATGAACATTTACAGACTATGAGTCCCCATACCGTATCTTCCTCTCTCACACACTGCTCATTCTCCCTCACTTCCCTCCTTCACTTCCCTCCCTCACCCAAAGACATTCACAATGTGAAAAAAAACCATACATTTATACATTTGCAAATTATAATGAGTAAACTCGATTCTTCTTCAGGCTGTCGTCATATTGGCTTACATATTTACAGTAGCCGTTAAATGAATGGTGGAGATATGCAGTAAGTAGTGCAGGACCAAACAAATGATTCACTATATTTTGTCATAATTAGTTCCTTGCATAAGTATCCACCGCCTTTAGAAGTGTTACAACCTGGAAAATAATTGTTATTTAATTGGGATTGTATGCACACCATTCACTTTATTAGTAACACCTGTACACCTGTAGATTCATGAAAGTATCCAGTCATTAGTTAGCAGCAATAAATCGTTCACTAAAATGGAGCTGTTCTGCTCATATCAAACATCAGAACGAGGAAAACATTCTTCTGCGGCGACTTTACCGATGACATGGATGTTGTGTATATGTTGGTGTCAGAAAAGCTGTTTTGAATATTTCAGGAACTGATGATCTCTAAAAATCACACACAACAGTCTAAGGAGTGGACACATAATAGTGCAAAAAACCCAAACCAACAAAAAATGTCAGTAAACAATAGTTCTTTGAGTGGAAAAGCCTTCTTGATGAGAGTGTTCATAGGAGAATGGCCGGACTGGGTCAGAGTGGTTATTTAAATAAACACTCTTTACAACTGTGGTAAGCAGAAAAGCATCTCAGAATGTACCTTCCATTGAACCTTTAAGAGGGATGGATTACAAAAGCAAATCACCACATTAGATTTTATTGCCCTCACTCAAGAGTAGAAATGTACAGAAGAAGAATTGAATGCTCTAGTAGGCACAGGATCAATGATACTGCACTGCTGACTGAAAAAAAACTGGAAAAAGATCAGGTGACAGAGCATTGAGAGCATTCAGAGTTTTTTCTTCATTCTGACATTTTTTCATTTGAACCTTAACTGAAGCTCTTGTTATCAACTGGACAGATATAATTAATTGCATGGTTGATAAATGATGACTGACTAATTAGATAAAATAAATTTGCAGGTATACAGGTGTTTCTAAAAAAACGTGTTGTGAGCATGTGTCATGAAACTACACAGAACATTAAAAAAACAATATAGTGTATACATTTATGGGGGAAAAAAACGCAAAGGTATTTAGACCTTCCACCTTGCTATAAAATGTCTATATTAGTTTTCTTAGAAAAACATGCTTCACATCTTGGGTCCAGTCATGTCTAATTCTAAATTTATAAAAAAAGGCCATTACTTGTACAAAAATGTAATTAAAATGCGAAAATGCTAAATTGTATTTTTGTTCCTCAGCTTGATCTTGTCAAGATGAGTTGTGCACTGATTTCCACAAACCATATACAAATGTGTCTAAAAAAAGTATACCGTATCATGTTTAATGTCCAGTCTGTCCTGTTTTACAGAATCATTAATCCTTGAACTGTATGCTTGGCTTACAGCTAAGTTGCTGAGCTCACACACACCTGCCGATACTCACAGGCATCTTCATTGCTGGTTTTGCACTGACCTTTAAAAAAAATGCTGAAAAAAAATTGAATCGTGTGAAAATGATGTGAGATCATTCCAATTTTTCAGTTTTTTCCTTTTGATGTTGCACTGTTAATGCTATACTTTTATTCAGCAGGATGTTGAGACCACGCTGCTGTTGATAATTCATCTGGTATTTTACCAAGTTCAATTATATTTCCCGGCCATTAGTTTGTATGAGCTATGAACATGTCTGGTGTAAACGCATAGCGGACATTTCTATGCCAATCTGGCTGTAGTTTAGTCTGGTGATTAAAAAAAGCTAATTATTTTGAACTTCACCCAATACACACATGCAGGCACACACTCTATTTTCGAGTTTGTGGTCATGGCTGGAATTCACTGACACGAAAGATGAGAGTTTTGGGGAGAACTGAGAAGGAATTTAGTGAAAATTCCCCTGGTTGTGTAAAACAGGGCAGTGCTGATGGAGCTCTAGAAATAAAGAGCGTGAGCAGGGAGTGTGGTTCGCCATAATTACAAAGCTCTTAAACTCTGGCTCAGATGCGCTGTCTGACTGCAGCCTGGCTCACACACACACATGTACACGCCTCTGTCTGCTGGAACTAAACTATGTTTTTCACTCAATTTTCACATGTCTAGAACTATAAAAAGCATGTTACAAGACGTATAAGAGCTCTCACTTGAGAGGAAGGAAAAGGTTTCTGTTATCTTGTAAGTAACCACAGTTTGTGTTTCAAGACAAAGAAATGAATAGCTTAAAACTAGCTGTGAGAAACAACCTTACATACACCTTATATTTAAATCTTGCACACACATGCTGATCATCCATCAAATGTTGATTCATTTTGCAAAAAGAAGAAATCATGAAATGTTAAATTCCCCTTATACAGCAGTGACAATCGCTGTTAATAGTCTCCTTACAAGTGTTTCATATGTCAATGATTCTGAGTTATTTCTTGGTTAAATAACAGCATGATTATCAATATAAACTTGAACAAAAACTGAAACTAGAACTTCCAGGAACTACTTGGAACTACCCAACCCAGAACTACTCAAATCACCCGGAACAATCCTACTTGGTGCGATCTGACACTACCTGAAACTATCCTGCCTAAACATACCAACCTGAAACTACCCAGAATATCCTGTAACTCCCCAAAACAACAGAGAAATATCCTGAAATATCCTACACTGGCTAATACTTATATGGAAGGTCTTCAGGAGGACAGTCAAACAAGTCTGTGTGTGTGTGTGTGTGTGTGTGTGTGTGTGTGTGTGTGTGTGAGCGTGTGTACATTATGTGTGAGGAAAATTGCAAACGAGAGAGCCTGGCTGATTGACATATCATATAATCAAAAGTCTGACGGCAGGTCTCAGCTGTGAGAGAGCAGGTTTGCAGGTGTCTCGCTGTTCAAAATGACCCTGATTATGGCTGTCATTGGAAAATTATTATGAGAACTTTCAGAACAATTTTGCATTTCATGAGAACTTGAAAGCCTTACTGCATACTGAACACAGAAATTACCATCTGGTTGAAGATTTTTTTTTTTTTAACTGACTGAACAATTTACTCAGAACAGAGAGAATGGATTACAGTAACAGCCTGGTTTATAGTCTAGTGATTTAAAATTCATTTACACAACACAGGAAACATTTGTATCATAAACTAACATACAATAAAATAACACTTACATCATTTTTATACCTGGTCAAATTTTCTTTGTGTTCACATGGCTTTTGTCAATTTTCTATGACCAGAAATGGAATTCAGTAAGATTTATGTCTCACATCTTTTTAATATTTTATGAAACCACTAATGCATAAATCACTCCCTTTTTCAGCTCTTGCTTTCTCCATCTTCCCGTAGCAGTACAAATGGCACTCAGTTTAAAATCCTAGTTTTTCACTGCTGTAATACAAAAATATGGCAGTATTCTCAAGCAGTGAAGGGCTCTTTATAAGCACTTCCAGTTGTTTTACAAGCCCCCACACTTTGTTGGCCTCAGTCTGTGGTGAGATCTGGGATTAGAGCTGAGACTGGATCCAGACGTCCTAGTCTTCTCCTCTCCACCCTCTATTAGCAACATGCCGAGAGGTCTCTGCAATGGTTATTAGTAATGTGTGGAAGAAAATTCCTTATAGAAAATGTGTATATTTTAAGACACCTGACATTTCCAACCTTATATGGTTTTTCCACCAAATATTCGCTACAAAGTAAAAGGCACAAAATTGTGTGTTTTTTCTCTGAAATTATCTCTTTAGTTGAACTATAAGACCCACACCTGTTCTAGCATGACAATGCATCTGTAAATAATTACACCCTTGTGGCTGAATGAGCCCAAATCTTTAGAAGCACACTCCAAACTCTAGTGAAACATCTTCACAGAAGAGTGACTAAATGTGGAATGGGATGTTCAAAAAGCACATACCAATTTTCAGGTCAGGTTTTTTATTAATTTGTTTCCATATAGTGTATGTGTATAAACCAGTCATTAATATTGAAATGTGTTAAACAAAGTGCCATTATAATTATTATTACCTAGTTCAGTCCAACTTCTGGAAAAAAAAAACACTTTTAGCTGCTGCTCAGCTCAAGTCTAGACACCACTAATTAACTGCCATAATAAACTGCAATAGGCTTTTGCAGCATAGCGCTGAATGTTATGTCTGAATTTGTTCCTTGCTCAATTTATAGTGCACTAGTTTGGGTGCAGCTGTTTTGTCAATTTTCAGTTAACTATACTGACCCATTGACTTTTTAAGATATCTAATGCATCGACTAAAAACATCTCCCACTTATCAATAACTCACTGTTATAGTTACTGTATAAAACTATTATAGTTAGGCCTTTTCCATAAACATTGATCATGCCAGCTAACTGTCCTCAATTCCACCTTACATTCATGCATGTTGTGTGTTTTCCAACATGATAAGCGTTTCATGATTTTTAAGGTTTTCTTTTTTTAATCTTATAGCATTTGTTTCAGTTTCTTTCCTGTGTGGTTTTCCTGGGTGGTTCCCTTAATGTGTGCATTCTTTGTTTTCATCGTGTATGGCATGTAGTGGAGTTAGACATCTTTTATAGTGGCAGTAATTTTTTATAGTGTCTTTTTTTTATAGTCTTTATAATGTCAAGAGAAATTATTATTATTATTCCGAAAAACGTCATTGCAGTCTTAACTGAAGCATATCACTATACATGTCAGTGTATTCATTTTTCTTTCATGTAGTACACTTTAAACTGCCTAAATCAGAAAAAGAGAGACCCGATTTCACTCCAATTATTCTGAGTCAGTGCCCATCTCCATAACTCTACCTGTCTACCTCAATTAAGTGCTTGTCTGAGTGGCATTGTTGACTTTTCTTTATTATGTTCCATCAACCTTGATTCATTCCAGGGCAAAGTTTGCTGTTTACAAGCAACAATGCAATTTTTTGTATGTGAAAGGGACAGACATGGTTTAACAATATACATTCATGCAGTTACACCAAACAGGCATACCAGCATTAACTTCTTCAGCAATTTGAGCTACAGTAGCTCATCTGTTGGATCAGACCACATGGGCCAACCTTTGCTTCCCACCAGCATTAATGAGCCTTGGTCACCAGTTCACAGAGGTGGCAAAAGTGCACACATACTTCATTTAAGTAGAAGTACAGATACACATGTTTTAAAATACTCCAGTAAAAGTTGAAGTAGTGACTATACTTTTTTACTCAAGTTAAAGTAAAGAGGTTTGGGCTCTGTGTACTTGTACTTAAGAAAAATACAGCCATTACTACTACCTGTTTTAGTGTCATGCTGGTAACTGCACCTCACATCATATTAATAATAGGACTGTCAATCAAATAAAACATTTAATTGCGATTAAGCGAATGACTGTCATGAGTTAAGTCACGATTAATTGCAACTTAATCACAAATTTTAATCTGTTCTAAATGTACCTTAAATGAATACTTCGTTTTTTATAACATAATCAACATGGGCATGTACAAATATGGGTGCTTATGCAAATGTACAGTATTTTTATTATCAATGAAACAATACTCAACATAGAGCATGAAGACAAAATATGCTTGTAAATGTTTTAAAGTAATTATCGTGTTTTAAATTACGTAAATTATCAGGACACCGTCAGGAACCCTTGCTGTTTCCAGCAAACTCTCATACGAATTACATAATCAGAGAAGATTTGTTTTCAGTGTGATTTGATTTATTTAAAAGTATTATTATACTTTGTATAGTTTGTGAGGCAAGTATTCACTGAGATTCAGGTTGTTTTAATAGTGTCTGTGAAGAGAGATGACAGAAACAGCAGAGAGCGCCCCCTTTCTCTTTTCTTTATTTTACAAAAGCAGAGAGTAATTTAAGTTCATGTCGGCGTTATGAGGAAAAAATACCACAAAACGCACTGGCGTGTTTGTCGACCCCAGAGTGTAAATTGTTGGCTGTGTGGATCCGAATCCGGGTTTTAGACGCTAACTTGAGACTTGGCACATCAGTAAAACAGATTTTTAGTGATTAAAAATTATTTATTTATATGTTTTTATCTAAGTAAACTAAGGGATTTCATTTTGCCACGTTTATATTTATTTATATCTTTAAATTACATTTAAATTAAATGCACGCTGCACTAATCACGCATTAATAAATCAGTGCCATTAAAATGAATTTGCCTTAAAACGTTATTAACGTGTTAAATTTAACAGCCCTAATTAATAAATTAAAACAAAACGAATTAAAAATTTTATTACCTAATGAATGTATCCAGGCTAATCATCCACCATAGAGAACACAAGCAGTTTCTGCAACACTTATTGTTATCTTCATACACTAGTCTATGTCTGTGGTGTGTGAAAGACAGGAAATATGTTCATGAGAAGAATATATACTGACATTTCTCCAAATAGATTAAAACTAAAGTAACGAGAAAATACAGATATTTGTGCAAAAATGTTATGAGTGAAAGTAAAAAATTGTCCGAAAAATAAATAGTGAAGTAAAGAAAAATCTATATAAGTACAGTAACGATGTATTAGTACTTTGTTACTTTCCACCTCTGCCAATTTACCACTGTTCCTTCCAAAGACCATGTTTGACTGATACTAACCACTGCAGACTGGAAACTGGAGATGCTCTGATCCAGTTGTCTAGCCTTCAAAATTTGGCCCTTGTCAAACTCGTCCAAATACATACATTTTCCACTAACACATCAAATTTGAGGACAATGTTGACTTGCTGCAGAGTATATCCCACACAATAACATGTGCCAAGATGAAGAGATAATTAGAGTCACTCACTAACTCACTCACTCACTCACTCACTCACTCACTCACTCACTCACTCACTCACCCACTCACTCATAATGTAATAATGTCAATGTGCCGATTGTGTTGTGATACGTATTTATGTAGCAGCAGTGGTGCTGAGAGAACGTGCACCGATGCAAATTGGTGAATCTTAACATCCCTAATAGATTTTTATTGCATGTCAGCACCTCCATGGCAAACATTGAAATATGAAAGTACAAGAGTTGTATAATTGCAATAAAAATAAAAACTAAGCAAAGAAAAAAAAAAGATGTTTGAGATTACATATGTTTACATACAATAAATATCTTTAACCTTTTTCTGAGCAAATCTTTTTAAACAAGAACGTTACCTTAATTCATAGAATTTTGTTCACAAGCAGGACAGTCAAATAAAAAATGTTTAGGGGAAAGGGGCTTTGCAGTCTTACTTTATAAAAGTAAACCTGAATGAAAAGAGTTGGTATCAGATGTTTTAGATTAAGAATCTAGTGACCTCAACATGCTTTACGTCGCATCTAATATGTTTATCAAAGGATAGAATTACGGCTGTACAGTGGTGCCTGTCTGTATTGGAACATATACACAAAGTTTAGTGATCCTTGGAGTCTCTCATACATTCTAGGTAATGTTTGTATATTCAGTGTGATCTATGATCAGCTCCTCCCACCCAAACTGAACTTGAACTGTTTTAAATCAGGGCAAACCACAACACAGTACATTAGAGCTAAAGTCTGAAGATTGTAGCCCTGTGTCTACTGTAGGTGTCAGCAGAGTCGTTTGTAAGTGCTCTCCGGTGTGCAATGAGGTGACACCTCTTTTACTGTGTCTGTCATCAAGGGTCATTCATTAGGGCAAGTTTGTACTTTGTGTGTATATGTCTATGTGTGTGCATTTGTTTGGGGCAGAGTATCAGGTCAGGGTGGATGTGTTGTGCAGCTGAATGAATAGAGGGTCGTGTGCTATTCAGTTCAACGATGGTGTGTGTTATGGCTCATCTCCCTGGAAGCCTGAGTTGCTGTAAAGACTTTCTCTTTCACACACTGCAGTTTTTTTATTTATTTTTGTGGGGAGATCTGGGCATCTGTACACACACTTAGTAGTAAATGTAACTATAACTCTAATGATCGCCAATGTGAATGCACACACATCTTGTCTAAATGTCCCATGTGAAAATAATAACGTAGGCTTCATTTCAGCTCTATGACCCGTTAATGCACTTTTAAAGCTTTACTCTAAAAGCTAATTACAACGCACGCACCCTCCCAAGCCAAGGACACACTGTACCAGTACAAAATATGTGCCCTCAGTGGTCCTGCTCCATCAGCAAGGAGAAATATGTTACCTTTATTTTTAAAAGCCACTACAGTAGAATTAGGCAAATTGGTGTCCCTTGTGGTCCTCCTTCAAGTTCACCCTTTGTCCATGTTGAGAAAGTAGATTCATTCCACTGTAAATGTTTGGTATAGAGTTACCAGGTGACCGGTTCTGGACCCGGACAGTCCGGTTTTAAATACAGCCACGTGGTTGAATGCCTGGTCAAGTCTCACTATAAATACAATTGTTGAAGTAGTCTAGAACATTCATTAACTCTGATAAAGAATGTAAAACCTAATTGGCAGGTTATGTGGTGCTGCCTATTGTTTGTCTTGAGTGATTGTTGGCCCAAGTAATTAGAAATCTTGTGGTAAAAAATAATAAGCTTATTATAACAATATCTTCCTATCTCGTAATCTAATCAGCCCTGTAACATGGGCCTTCAAGCAAACTAACTAGAGTTACCAAGACAATTATGAAAATAGACAACTTGAATGAAAAGAACATTTTGAGGCACTTGCTCAGAAAGTAGAGAATCAACTGAATAAAATAGGCAATAGCATATCTGTGTACTGGGTGAATGACATAATATGTCTATCTAGTAATTTTCCAAAGCTGAGGTCCAAAAAAATGAATCCATGTTTCAAGAAGTGTAATTTAAGTGTAGTTTAAATGTACTTTCCATGTGTGTAAATGCGAGAACAAGATTCATTAATCAGGCCTCAGCTGTCCATTCATACCCCTGAGCTGAGACACAAATAACCATTTAAGAAAATGTGAAACCTTCAGTCTGACCATTTCTGTGTATTCTGTGTTAGTATTGGCGATGGTTTTGGTGATGATGGCATTGTTGCATAGCCGTGAGCGCACACAGTTAGAACAATGCAGTGTTGCACGCAAACCTCCTGGCTGCTCACTAATTGCAGCTCTCCTTTCTTTGAAGTGTGTGTGTTTGTGTGTGTGTGTGTGTGTGTGTGTGTGTGTGTGTGTGTGAAGTGGGACACATGAAAGACCGGCAATTACCGCTCTCCGTGAAGCGGCTGTGACACAGGCAGCTGTGTGAGAACTCCTGTGCTCGCCGCTCTCTCGAATTAACGCAGTAATAATGTGCGATGTGTGAGTGAGACAACATCTCATCAAGGCAAGAAAGAAGAGGTTCGACCAGAATGATTTAGCGCTCTTGTTGAAGATTCCGCGATTAGTTTTGCGGAGTGTTGGAAAGCAAAGTGCAACTTATTTCACTGTATGAGGAACCTGGAACCCCTTATAAAATGTACTATGAACTCCATATGTCAGTTACACACATGTGGGTTTTTTTAGCTGTGGTTTACATGTGGGGCCTTTTTTTTTTTTTTAATGGGATTGTTTCCAGAGGTGAAACTTTTATTAATTATTGTAGTAATCGCACTCTGCTACTGTCAAGTTTGGAAGTAAATAAAGAGTACACATTTATTTAAATATTATTGACAGGAAATAATTGTAGTCATCCTCAAGAAAAAAAAACATGTTTAGCAGTCAAAATCTCAAATATGATTAGACATTTTTTAGTGTTTTTGCTATGCCAACCAACTGTTTTCCGAAACTGCAAACTGAGCTAGTATTTACTCTTACTTATTTGGCAAATGTTCATAAAAGTTGACTCCTTTCCCACCACAATCAACATGTCCGATTAACTTTGATAACTTTTTGTTAATGCCATCACATTAAATCCAATGTTATTAAACATTAGCTAACCAGCAAGCCAAATTGGATTTATTGGAATTAACAGAGTTTTTAATATATATTTGATATCATGAATAAATTATCATAATCAAAAGGCATTTTGTAGTTTCATCTGCCTCAAAGGGCATTTCATAGTTCTGTGGTGACTGAGTGGTTATAACTCTGACCAGAAGGTCAAGGGTTCAAGCCCCAGCACCACCTAACCACCACTGTTCGGTTCTTTCAGCAAGGTGCTAAAATCTCGACTTCCTAAGAAGCTGCAATATGAGAAATTAAAAAATAATAATCCAACTGTGCTGTAAAGTATATGTGACAAATACAGGCATCTTCTTTCCTTCCATAGTTTCACTCATGTGCATATTTTAACATGTTCATTTATTTATTTATTTATTTATTTAATTTTTTCATCTGCTTACATGTCACAGGATCCCATATCATAGATATGGGAAGCAAAACTATCTATCTATCTATCTATCTATCTATCTATCTATCTATCTATCTATCTATCTATCTATCTATCTATCTATCATGATCATGATCATGCATGAAACATGCTAACCAACTACAACCAAAATCCTTTCATCAGACCAACCAGAGTGGTTTGCAGAGAATGAAGAGATTCCAGAGTTGCTACTGAATTGCTCTTAGCCATTAAGGTGTGTATGCATGGTGCCCCGCTGTAACCTGGCATTTCTTCACAGGGTGTATTCCACCATTAAACATTTAGTCCACTTTTGTAATTACTAACCATCAATCATTTGAAAAGGTATTTTACCAGATTTTGAACTGTGGTCTGCAGATTTGTGTTCATTCAGCTACAAAGGGTGGCTTTGTGGACAGGGGCTTTGTGATGCTGGAACAGGTTTGGGTCTCTTAGTTTAAGTGGAGGAAAATGTAATGCTATCTCAACGAATAATTTTGTGTAACAGTATGGAGAAAAATCACATACTGCTTGGAAAGACAGGCGTCCAAAACCTTTATCCATATATTATATGTACTGTAATATATTATATTTATATTTATCAGAACCTCACTCTTTAAATACACTGTAACACTATTGAATCAACTTTCTGGGACAACTAAAATCTATTTTTCTTCTTTTTTTGCAATTTTATTTTAAGCTTTAAGGTGGCCACTTTTGCACCAGCAGCATTGTAAACATGTTTATTGTGATTTTTTATGTGAATTATGATGTGTCAGTTCATGGTTGACCTCAAAGATTACATTTGCTCCTGTATTACATCTGCGATCCCTATGTGATATTGTAAATTAATTTATGTGTGTGTGTGTTTGTGAGAGAGAGAGAGAGAGAGAGAGAGAGAGAGAGAGAGACATGCATGTGTACCAGATGCTCAAAAAACTGGTGGCTTTGTGCAATTCTTGGTGTAGCTGAGGGTCATACGAAGGTTAGTAGCAAAACTTGTGTGAAAATTAGGGGTGTGGCTTTTGTTCAAGATACTTATAAACCCTAAAACTTTGCCTCCAGAAAGACTGGAAAATAATGGGGATTAAAAAAACACAGAGGAAGAAAAGCCAGGACTGTCATTATAACCTGGCTCTGACTGTTTTTTTGTTGTTGTTGTTTTTTTTAAACCTTAGCTACATTGCTGGGGTTCATACCTGGTTTCATTTCGAGATTGAAAAAATCTTAGTTAAGCTAAGTATGAATACTATACAATGTACATGCCGACAGGATTTTAGAAACGTAATGAAAACATTTTTAACAAAAAAAATGTATAAAAATAAATCTATATTTGTATACTCATTTGTGTATTGGTATCTTTCCAGACCAGATACATACGTAAACACAGTATAGAACAATGCTTTCGAAACACTGTACAGAGCGCTCATATAGAGAAAAATATAAAAATAGGTGGTCCGATTGGTCTTGTTCGGTTGTCTTTTTGTTCTGTGATTTTTAAACACACCATCATTAAATTGTTTCTACCACTTCTACTGATCTACTACTTTATACTCTAAAGTTAAATAGAATCAAAAGCCTATCAACTATTTTCTTGTTCATGTCTTAAAATAGAGATTAGATGTGTATAATAAATGAAAAAAAGTCTTGAGAGTAAGCATTGAGAGTTATGTCAGGTATGCCACACTGTTTTCAGGTCTAAGGTTTAAGTAAAGTGCATAGCCTTGCAGAGTCTATAGCAGGTGATTTGCCTGAATCATTGTGACCTTGGCTTTCATAATGGATTATCTCTCTGATGGCCCAGATAAAGTCCAGTTTACCTTGCCACTATCATCCTACATCAAATTCAGGTCATGCTTTGACTGTACATGGAGGAGGGGGAACGCAGGCATTATTGGCGACAATCAGGATAGAGACAAATCAGAAAAAATAAATCCGTTTGCCACACTAGAGGGCTGCAGTCCTTCATATTAAGCAGAGCGAATCAGTGTCATCACACTTTCTGCATGCTGTCGCACACTAATCACTCTCACCACTGAGGTGATGTCACTGGTCCAGATGGGGGGTTTCCATGATTTTCAAATTGGAGAGTCTGTTGGGATAGATGATGTAAGCACAAGCTGCTCTCTAGGCCTCTGTGTGTGTGTGTGTATGTGTGTGAATGTGTGGTGTGGAAAGTCCTGTTGGGTTGTATGGTTAAAGATTGTGTATAAACAGATGTTTCTGTGTTTATGTCACTGAGTCGAGCCCCAAAGGCTGCATTCCCATGAGTACCCATCCAATTTGGCACATGTGCTTCCCACAAATCAATTTCTTTTGTATATGCACACTATTATATATACCATGCAACAGAAACCTGACATTATATCACTATCATTATGCTCTGCCAGTATAAAAAAAATAATGTGCAAATATTTATTCTATTTATTTATAAAAAAAAAACCTTTATATAACAAACACATAATTTAATCCCAGTCACAAATTTCATAGTGTTTGACACAAGTCATTATACTGTTTGTGCGATATCTTTCACAACCAGTCCTATAAAGCTAATTTGTTTAACTTTTACCCTTTAGCCTCTTCTTTATTTGTTCAAAAGATTTGGTATGGCTATTAACATAACCACTCTTTATTCACCCTCTTTACACACAAGCTTGATGCATATTATTTTATTTGGTGCTAAATCAAATCTTAATCATGTGAGAAAGAAACAGCAATGGGGAATAAATTGCGGGATTGAATGGCAAACCCCAAAACCATGGTGCCGCCTAAATTAGAATTGTGTTTAGTGCTGAATAAACAAACCAGACTGAATATGATGTGTGTATTTATCAATGTCCATAATCAAGGAAATGTTTTTTTTTTCTTGGGCTCTAAGACATTTCAGTGTTTTTCCTTTTGTCCCCCTTTCTTTTTACCACATAGTAGCAGGATAACAGTTGAGAGCTGTGAGATGTAAGAATTGCTCACACAGTATGTATTACTTTCCCTGGAAAAGGAGCTCTCTCAAGGGTAAAAATCTGTATTCATGATAATAAGCATTTAATAAAAAAACCAAAAATTGCATGTAGATGTACTTGCTTTACAAGAGGTTACTCTACCACACTAAAATATGTGCTGTCATCACCTACATAGGAAGTTGTATATAATACAAAAATCAGAAATAAAACAACACAGTGGTAATAAAAGTAGTGATAAAGCTTCCTGATAGACGAGTCTATAAAAGTGTATTATCTCTCTCTGTGCCTTGCTCTCTTTTCATCTTAAAAGAAAAGAACAGTCAAGAGAGTAAATGATTGAATTAAATCTTTCTGTATTGCTCAGTGAGTCAAATCATTAACAAGAATGAACAAAATATGCATAAAAAGTTATAGTACCATATTTTAAATAGTTTTTCAGTACTCTAAAAATCCATGTGAATTCTCTGGTGTGTAAAAACCACAAAACATCTGGAAACACTGTGCCTTAATTGCAAATTATAGTTTTGGTAGAAGAGGGTCAGACTGATTGTTTAAGTCTATCCTGTGTCAGGTGTTTATATGTCTAGAAAGATATATACTGCATGAAAAAAACAGCAGATGTGCGTGCACACACACACACACACACACACACACACACACACACACACACACACACACACACACACACACA
This sequence comes from Silurus asotus, assembly GCA_024362625.1. Classification (NCBI taxonomy): domain Eukaryota; kingdom Metazoa; phylum Chordata; class Actinopteri; order Siluriformes; family Siluridae; genus Silurus; species Silurus asotus. The sequence continues at coordinate 6,254,006 of MU551577.1, forward strand.
CACATACTCGTGCTTATGACCGTACACTGCATTTATCTTCAGGTACCTGCATACCTGTGCTAGGTAATCAAGCATCGTAGGACAACCTGATTAAGATCATTACAATGACGACATAGTCAATGTTCTTGTCTGTGTGTGTGTGTGTGTGTGTGTGTGTGTGTGTGTGTGTGTGTGTGTGTGTGTGTGTGTGTGTGTGTGTAAAAGATTGAGAGTTGGAGTAAAGTGGAAACCTGAAAGAAGACCATGAGGATTAGGTTAAAGACGAAGCTTAAATCAACTGAGAGACACACGAGTGGAAAACGAGGGGGTGTGTCTCTGTATACACACAGATGCACCACTGTAAAAACAGCGTGATGAAACCAGAGATTGATTTGGTAATTTGCTAACACCTCAAGCACACACACACACACACACACACACACACACACACACACACACACACACACACACACACACTTGCAATAAATCTTGTATAGTACTATATTAAGAATACATATCATTACATGTGAACATGACTGCCATTCCCTTACACAGCAGCAATCTGAAATGAGAAACCTCTTCCCTGCTTCACACACATATACACACACACACACACACACACACACACACCATGGGAGAAAAAAAAAACAAAGAGAAAGAGAAAGGATTTTACCCAGCAAGTTTGCCAGGGCAGGCAGCCAACAAAAAGAGAAGAGAGCGGGAGAAAGGGTGAGTGGGAGGGAGAGAAGCCAGGAAACTCCATACATAGCCGGCAGGAAGGAGAGTGCCGGGGCAGGAACTGCCTTGTATGGTCCGAGGTTTTCTGGCAGCCTGAAAGAAAAGACATTTCCTCTTTGAGCCCAGATCACATGACCCACAGCGGGGCTGCTGAGACACTGCGGGACGTGTATGTGTGTGTGTGTGTCTGTGTGTGTGTGCGTGTTTGAATCCAAAGCCACTCCCTGCTCCCCTGCACTCCAGCCTGTTCTGCAGCTCATGCCTTTATATCAGGCAGAGGTTACTTCTAAACCTGCTGCCCTGCAATATGCTCATAACCACTTCCTGTACTCAAAGCAGGACATTTGGTAGTAGACCCAGGGCTTTAGAATGAACTCCAGCTGTCGGTACAGCCGGCAGTTCTTTATTTAAAAAGAAATTCTCACACAGGAAGTATGTGTATAGAACCTCTCACATCAACTTTTACAGGATTTCTGCATAAGCTCCCACTGCCTTATCAGCTCTTGGGTGACGTTTTTGAATTGCACAGGACTCTGCTCGATGTGTGTGTGTGTGTGTGTGTGTGTGTGTGTGTGTATGAGTGTAAGTCAAGGTCCTACTCTTTTACAAACATGCTTTTTTGAAGGCTGTCTGACTTGAAAAGCCAAATCCAGTTACAATAGAGCTGCACTGTATGAAACTTTTCAAAACATTAAAGGAATACTTTAGCAGGTTGGTTTAAATCAGGCCTTGTATCGAAAATAGGAATTAAATTTCACATATTTATTTGTAATGAACATTCAGAGAGCGGTTTTTGAATTCTACCAATTATAAGCTATATGAAACTATAGACTACAGTCATAGATCTAAGGATGAGGTATATTTTACCACAAGCAATACCAAAGTTTAATCCTACTTTCCAATAACTGAACAAAAGATTTTAGTATCCACTCCCAGTTATATCAACATTATTCACATTTGTCCAGCATCTAACTCATTTAACATGTAGCATAATAGTTTCAGATATACATTTTGCAAGAAAGTAAGCGACACCCTCTAATATACCAGTGGTGTAAAGTATTTGAGCAAATGTACTTTGTGACTGTACTTTTTTGGTCTAATTTCTAGTTTTAAGTATCAGATTTATAAGCAACTTTTACTCTCTACTCAACAATATCAATAATTTAGTATATGTACTTTATACTCCACTATAATTTAATTGATAATTTAATTGATAATGACATTTTGCACCTCTATTGAAGATGTCATTAAAGTTTTAACACTCCTCTACCCGCATCTGCTGCCTATAAGCAGCTTTTTAGCACTGCTGGCCTCATTTTTGTCCTAAAACGGCTTGAATAAATTCCAAGAACTTTGAGAACCAGCTTTTGTTGAAGTTGAAGTTAAATAACAATATTGGCCCTCTTGAGACTGAGAGGTGCATAAAATAACAGTCAGCTCTGAATATTTGGTTTTACTTTATCTAAAATGAGTTACTTACATTGTATTTGTCCATACTAATGGGTTTTCTACTTTGTGATATGATACTGTGATTTTATTTGTTAAACTGAAGATACCTTTTTGAAAGATTGCTGGACTACTTTGTGGTTTTTTAGCGACCTTTGTGATCTGTGTTTCATTCTGGCATGTTGATAAGGCTGTTGTGTTACTCTTGGTTTTTTTTGTTTTGTTTTTTTAAAATAAAAGCTTTTTTTTTTTTGTCTTTTCACTAACCTGTGCCTGGGTGTTAAGTACTAGTGCATCTTTGTTGAGTATGAATCAAATACTCTTATACTGTTAAAATCAGATACTCAAAGACTTTTACTTAAGTCATATTGAAATTGATTACTTTGAACTTTTTAACAATGGTTTGCAGTAAGTTATACAATATATAGTTTTACTCATAGATGATTTTCAGGTACTCTTTACACTTTCGTCATATGCATTAAATTGGTCTGAAGTTGGTCACTGTGCTTTTCTCTGCACATTAAAGAAAGTGTGAAATTCTTTACTGTAGTAATCACATGTATGGCACTTATAGTAGTTAAAGCAATTTTAAAAAGTTCAGGCAAATAGTTGGAATATTCCTTAAATATAATATTCATCCATTCTGACTCGATTCTACTTTGGTAGTTTGCCATGGTTTCAGTTTTAAATGCAAATCCTTTACAAATTTTCAGTTAATAAATTGCACTATGTTAGTATTAATAGCAGTGATATATTTGTAACATTGCAGTTTTTCCGATCAAACCCCAGGAAACTGCTCCAAAAGGGAAGAAAATACGCTTCATTTGTGGTTCAGTAGGGCATGTGTAGCCTACGTGAAGAGGGCAGATGTGCTTTCAAGTTGTTTCTTATTGTCATGTACAAGTTTAATGAAATCCTACAGTCTTGCAAACACAGAAGACAGAGAGTAAGAGACAAAGCGAGAAAGAGAGAGAGAGAGAGAGAGAGAGAGAGAGAGAGAGAGA
>MU551577.1:6257445-6314863 GCA_024362625.1 Silurus asotus
GTGTGTGTGTGTGTGTGTGTGTGTGTGTGTGTGTGGCAGGCACAGGATGGGCTGCAGACAAGGAGCAGACATACCAACAGTCCCTCAGTCTTTTAGCACATGCACAACACACACAAACAGGTGAGGTGGTAGGAATAGCAGGCCATTTTTTGTGTGTGTGTGTGTGTGTGTGTGTGTGTGTGTGTGTGTGTGTGTGTGTGTGTGTGTGCGTGTGCGTGTAGACAGTCACAGGATTTCCACAGTGGAAATGAACAGGCAGGTCAGATTAAGGACAGGCCGGGGAAGCTCAGGAAAAAAAACAGAGAATCACAAGGACACGTAAAGTAGGAAATTGCATGATTGTGCTTGTAAGTGTGTGTGAGTGTGTGTCTTTGCAATGTTTGAGATACAAATGCAAATGACTCTGCTTTACTGTGGATGACATTTAGCCTGAAGTGCCACTGCAAATTAATGCAATGAAGGATGACTCCTTCACCATAAACAGAGCAAGAAGGCCTCCTGAATGCTTGAATGAAAATCACAATAATACAAATCATTTGCTACAGCCTTCATCAGTCACCAGTTCTCAAAACGTATAGGTGCTTACACCAGCACCCTCTACCACCATCATGATCATGATCAATGTCATCATCAACATCATCATCATCTGGGCCGTAGCTAGAGGATTTGGGGAATACCTGAAAAAAATATTGATTTGGGCCCCCACCACCCTCTGACAATATCATGTATTGTACAATATACACATGTAACCTAATAGTGTTATGTTATTTTGTAAGAAAACCCTATTAGGTTACATATGTAGTGTAAATTTTTAAATTTAACATTGTATATAAAAACTAAAAAAGGTATTTATGGAATCTATGGCGGTCTGTTACCGGAAAAAAAGACAGTACCCACCAGAGAGGACAGGAGCGGAGATGGTACTCCCCCCCAAAAAATGCTCTTTCACAATACAATACACCATACACCACAATACACCAAATAGTAATTAGTAATTATTAACCTGAAGAATGTCCTGATTACTATCATTGGCTTTTACAAAGTTCTTCGCTAGCTTGAGCTGCCTCTTTAACATGAATTGGTCCCATTCATGAGCTGGGGCAGGACTTACTATTTTATTGGGTCCCTCACATGTTTGTCACTGACTGAATTATTAATAAATGCTTTAGATCAGACTAAACCATTTTTAAATTGTGGATAGGAGCAGATATTTTGAAAACTTTAATCAAGTTGCAGGTTTTTGGGGTTTTCAATAAAATCTCAGGCATACAATTAATATAAATATTAGAATTATTCACAGAACACGGACCTATATAGTATAACTGCTGGATTTTTGGGCAGTGGGGGACAATATGATTGTCACCACCTTTCACCCCACTAGTGATGGCCCTGATCATTATCACCATCATCATCATCATCATCATCATCATCATCATCATCATCATCATCATCATCATAACATAAGCTGAGGAAATATCTTTCAGATGATCTGTGTTCATTACTTAAGTACAGTTCCAGAGAGTCAATGGCAAAAAAGTGTACTGAGTATATACTTTATGTACAAAATTTTCCTGTAATTTGTCAACTGTGTGCAGTTCATACAGTACAGGATATTGTTACTGTTCAAATCCAATGTTGGGTCCTCAGAAGTGATGTAATTTTGGAATGTAACAGAAGAAATAGTCTCTTATTTGTATGTAATTATTTATTATGCTATGTTGTAATTGTAAAATGCTACAATTTACAACTCACTTTAAGTCATTTTTATGACTATAGCATTGTGTCAATGCAGCTTTACAGAGACAAAAGGTTTATACAATTTTATAAAATAATGTATAAGTTTAGTGTCTAAAAGTTTGTTCTGTGTAAATTTACCCCTAATGAGCAAGCCAGTGTTGACTGTGGCAAGGAAAATTCCTTGAGATGGCATTAGGAAAAAACCTTGAGAGGAACCAAACTCAAAAGGGAAACCCATCGTCATCTGGGTATCAAATGTCCATTCATTCCAGTTTCAACATTGTTGAGGTGCACTGTTCAGTAATAGGGACTTTAACTTTGACTTGAAGCTTTACTCAGGTTCTATCTGGAGTATCATCTGGGTTTCCTCCACCTCTCCCAAAACAAGCTAGTTTATTAATTGGCTAAAAAAAAGTTCAATGAGTGTTTGAATGTATCTGTATGGTACCCTGGATAGCCTGACATCCCATAACCCTCAAACCCAGTTTTCCCAGGTTAGGCTCCAGATCCATCAGGACTTAAACCAGTAAAAATGTGATTGTGAGAGTTGCTTATTTGAGGAAGGGAGAATAATGTTTATTTGCTGGAAGCCAGTTAAAGTAGCTAATATATCTGCTTGGGCCACTGAAATTAGATTTAATTGTAAGAGATTGGAATATTTTTAGTTTGCTCTGTGTAACTAATATGACATGTATTTGACATATCATGTGAACTTATTTGCAAACTGTGAAGGTTTTAGGAATGTCTGTCTTTGTGTGTTTGTGTGAGCACAGACAAAAGAGAGAGACAAAAGAAAATCACTTCACATATTTCCTATTAAAACTGCTTTGATAATCGCTGTCTTTGCTATCTGTTCAGTGTAGGCACACAATCAGAAAGAATTTTTTTTTCCAAAATGTTTTGATCGTCTCGAGATCTGCGACTCCCACAGCATGTACCTGAACATTTTTAGCAAGTCATTGAAAAGCAGGTTGTTTGAGAGTGTACTTTGCTGCTATACCTTATAGGGAAGATCCAGGAAATGGGCCATAACTACTTAACTACTCCTGAAAGATGACGATTTATTCATTTAAACTCATATAATTGTGTTAGGAAGAGATAACAATGTCTGGTCTGCACCAAACACATCATTTTCTAGTCTCTCTCCGTCTAAGTGTATAGTCACCTAATCATTGGGCATGCACTTTTATCAGGTACATAAGGAATAAGAAGAAGCCTTTCCTATGCAAACTGTTGATGCATGATTTATTCACCTGAAGCTGCATATTGGATACATTAAGAAGAAAGGAAGGAGGGGAGTTGCAAGGCCAAAAATGTCCCATTTATGTGTACGTTCTTATCAATGCCTTTGCCCTTTGAACTAGATGGAAATGGGACATGCAGAGCGAAGAGTAATTTCTCTCTATTACACTTAATGGAGTTTCATCGCTTTTAATGGAGATCTATTAGAGTTTCTCTTACACTCAATTAAGTTTGATTTCATTCAGTAGTTTGCAGTTTCTACATTGGGTACGATCGTAGCAAGATATGATTTTGTCACGAATTTATGGACAATTTTGAGTTAGTCAATATAATGTTATTCTAAATATACATTATATACAACCCCAACCTGCAAACACACACAAAAAATACCCTTTGTGTGTAAATTATTTAACCTATATATTCATTGGTAGCAATATGTTTCTTCATATTTTAACTTTAAATATATATTTTCTAGTCAGGTTTTTTGACAATAATGTTTCTTAATTAATAACAAGAAAAATGTCATGCTGTATAATTTGTTGATTTAAATTACATTATGGATCATCCAGAAAAGGAGCAGTTTTAACTTACTAATAGTAATACAGTATGTTGTCTAGCTGCAGCTAATTACCTTAAAACCTCAACATTCAACATCCTTCTTGCTCAACAGGATCCAGTGGTAGACAAATTCTTTCAAAAAGTTTCACCTCTGACATCGAAGACTACTTTCTTAATGATAAATAAACAACAAAAAACTTCACTACATCAACATTTTTTTTATTGAACAAGAACAATTTATTTTAATTGGATTCCTTATTAGACTTAAATGATGTGAAGTGTCTGTCATGCAAATCCCTGAGAATGGGCTGTTACTATAGAAACGATACTACATTAGACGAATGTATTCATATAAACTGGCAATTTATCTTCAGAGCCGTTGTAATACAAAATGAATCAACACCTTCGGACCAATCAGATTCAAACACAGACTAAAAAGCACTCTTTGGTTGCACATTTCCACAAATTATTAATATTATTTTTTTTCTAACTAGCAAACCAAAATCAGTAGCTAAATGAAACAGCCACAGAGGGGTGGTGTGGATAACATTTAACCTGAGGCATTATTCCAAGCAGTCAGCAGGGGGGAAAACAGCCCCGGCAACATTAGAGTGATAAAGGATGGAGGAATACAGGGTGCATACAGAGGGGTTTATGGAGCATTTACTGTGGTGATCTAATCACAGTTCAGCAGGAGCTTTTAGGAGGAAATGGATGCTTTTCTCTAGCTCCTTCTCCTTTCTTATTCTCACTCAATTCAGTGCAATTTGGTTTTTATTGATGTGACAAATACAAATGCATTTGTTTTGCCAAAGCTTAGATTACAAAGCTATGACATTAATATATGATTAGTGTTATGAAAGGAAAAAAATGAATTGAGCACTGTCTAGTTTATGGAGATATTGAGAAAAATCTGTAAAGATAAAATATGTTAGAATTTATATATATAAATATACCATTAACATGATCAGGATAAAGCAGTTATTACAGGATTTGTTCTACTGAAATACATATTTGTTGATATCATTGATATCACATGCGTAGTTATATTAATACTCAATTTAGTCTTCTTTTAGAAGTAATTAAATATTGTCCTGCTGACACCCACATCAAACATCACACAAAATCTGCACACACCTTTCATATCAACAGAAATGCTACATCTGTGGTGCCATGCATAGCCTCTGAGATAGCCAGAATCCAGTCTCCTGCTTTTTCGGACCTGCTCTGACTGTTGGCCTTGTTCTTGATGTGCTCATAAATTGAACAAGGATACAAAGATACATGTGATTACTATAGATTCCATTCAAGAACCATTGAGATGGATTTGGACAGTAATAACATAAACTGTTTTGCTACAGTGACTACAATTGCCATGAACAGTGTTGCATTTAACAGATGATAAACCCAACAAAATTTAATTATAGTTGAATAATTTGTGAATTTAAAATGCATTAAAAATGATTGCTATTAAACTACTTTATGACAATGCCCATTGTTAAAAGTGTGATAGTACAGCTTGTTAAACAGTCATGTGACTCCTTGGACATGGGAGAATGACGGCAAACAGAAAACTATGCCCAAAACCAGGCCCAGAGAGTTGTCAACAACCATAACACATACAAAGCAATCAGATGCTTCTCTTGGGCCCACGTCTTACATCATTCATGGATGACAAGAAAGTTCCAGTACTCAAGTGCTGAAGCACAGCATGTCTAATTGTATAATGTATAATTCATTCTATAATGTTCTTAATATCTGTAATATTCATATATTATAGAACTCTTTTTCAGTCGAGAAAAAACATTTTTGATTTTTCTTAATTTTTTCAATTGCCTTTACTTTATTTTAACAACTAGCACATGTTTTACATGTAATTCTTCTCAGCAGCCAGAATGCGGGTGGAATAAGTTTACTTTAAAAAGCACTGCTGTAATTTTGTGTTTCCGATGTTAAAAAGAGTTCAATTCAAAGTAATAAGGCAAAAAAGAAAACATGGTGGGCAAAGTGACAATAGCATAGAAATAAATAAATAACTATATTGTTAGTGAGGAAATATTAGGACATTATTGGCATACTGAATTCAAGCATTTCAGTATTGCACTATAGCTACAGACACAAACTGTATTTTCTGGGACATTAATTGGTACATGAACACGATTTCCCACACACAAGCTGATTAAAATATCTGAATTTTCTGCTTCCAAATCAACAGCGAAAGCAAACAACCTCCTTGTTAACAATGTAAGGTTAAATCAATCTTTATTTGAATGTAGGTTAGGTAGCTAGCAAACTTTCTAGGACTGGTGGATCTCTGTTATGGATACAGTGTACATACTGGGCTGATATTACACGCGATAGATAATCAGCGGTGAGATAACATCATATCAGATGTCTAAAAAATGTATTATTTCCATGCCAGATTTGTAAATAAACTGCAGCCTTGATGATTCAGAGGCTTGTGTCCAGAAAAGTGTACAACAGATATTAGAAGCTCTATAGGTGGAGCATCTGAGACTGAGACTACTGTGAGGCACGAAAAAGCAATAATGATGTTCATCATTAAAAAAGCGAGGATCGGCACAGGCATGCCGAGCAACACGGTACGAAATGCGCTCGCTCTTCTCAACCATCTAAACGGACAAGATATCTACCATCCACATTATTCTACACGCCAGTTTTCCAGTCTAGAATCATGTGTATTCATCGACCAACCTGCCCTTCTTTGGCATAATGTTTGTGTTCGAGTAGCAGTACTCTCCTTCACAGCGATCTTGTCACAAAGCAGCTTATGAATTCCCAGGGCTGTGTCGCTTTGAGAAAGCCTGTGGCAACGGTGGTGAAGGAAACAGCTACTTTCACTGACGCAGAAAATAAAATAAACTCCCAGGCAGTGCACACACATACACTTCGCTTTCGAATCTAATCATAACAACAGGGCTCATTTTCTTTTACTATTACTTTTTTTCACCCCACACAATTTTCTATTGATTTCGTTATCCTGCTCTCAGTGTGTTTAAAGAGAATTTTAACCGACGCATTTTAGGCTGTTTAGCAGGGCTGTGATAAAAATGCAGTGCAGTTCTATGAAATTCAGCAGACCGATGTTTTTATTTATGAGTGGCCTTTGAACAGGGCACTCGACGCTTCGAGATTCCGAGGTCATTTGTAATTCACATAATTAAAGACTGCAATTAGACGATCAAAGTCTAGGAAAGGTTGTGCATCTCTTCAGAGTTTAGAGAAAAGGAACAAGAAACTCCATCATTAGTTTATCTCAGCTTGTTTGTCTTCGTGTTTACTAGTACAAGTAAAGCAACTGCTGCCATTTACAGCGCCTGTCACATCTCCGTGTTTGTGTCGTGAGGCAACTATTGCATCACAAACGTACTTTTCGGTTTCTCCAAGCAGCAACTTGCCGACTATAATGACAAAGTGCGCTCTTCATGTAGTAGCAAGTGCTATTAGTCATGAGCTTTGGCTTCAGAAACCTGCTGTTTGGTTATGGGACTATGGCTTCTATTTAAACCATGCATTGCATCATTTATCATGGCTTGGGTTCACACAGCATGCGCTGTTACCTAACGATTGTCAGGATGTATTGGTGACGTGGCCCGGACACGAATTGTTTTTAATTGTCACAGCTACCCATATGTGGGTACATCCATCCCTGTTAGACTTAACAGTGTCACAGAAAAAAGCATTTATAAAATCCAGTGATGCTGTTCGTGAACACAGTAAACACAACGAAAATATATTTACCAAAATGTGAAATTGAAGTTAAACTTGTTTGATTGTTTGGGATGCAGCATCTTAGTTAACGAGAAACTAAGTTTCAATCCTCTACTTACTGTACTCTAAATCTCTCCGGATGATTATGCAGTGATTACACAAGTATTTACCCCTGTTAATAAAATACCCATGAACTGATACTTTGTGTTTCTTACTCTGTTTGTCTCTCTAGAGGAATACTAGTTCAAAAATATTTTTCAATTAAAATTTCTAAATGCATTTCTTTTCATAACTCCAGGTAAATATTAAAGTGTGTGCATGAAATTACAGTTCAAATGAACTCTGAAGCCCTCTCAAAGCGTCCAAAAAGATTCTTTAAAAAGGTTATATTAAGCTAAGAATCTACTGAGACTCAAAACTGTAAAATTATTTTAAATTTCACGCAGCAAGCAAACGTAGCAGCGTATAAGCGGTGCAATATGTTGGGATGCTGCCAGGGTGTACAAATCTCCCACCTTGTGAGATGACTTATTCTAGCCAGAGGTCGACAGAGTTCAGTTGTCTTGGTGTTAGACCACGTATTTTTTCTGTGTTTTTGGTGCTCAATTTTAGCTCCTGTTTTTCTACATTTTATCACCATCACCAGACACTGAAACAGGGTGCACTGAACAGTCTCATATCAGCTACAGGTGTGTTTCTAAAAACTTGTTTTATCCAGCTCCTTGTTTCACTTGTGAACTGGCAATCGTTCACATGCCTGTTGCCAAATACATATGTATATACTGCATAGTTTATATATTACAGTACATTGCTGTGTTTTGCTGAATTATGTACTGTAATAGTTTACATTATTAACCAAATACAGTATACTGCCCCATACTGATCACTATTCTTCAGGTCTTTTGGGTAGGCTAGATTGTTTGATGTAGCTCTATGTTGTTTAATGTAGCACCAGGGTCCTGGAGAAACATTTTTCTTTTTTTTTTTTTTTTTCATTTGTGAACTGCATCAGTTATATATATGGTTAAAATGACAATAAAAGCTTTTTGAACTGACTTGAGTATTTGAACCGATTTGTGGGCTGTATTTTTGAAGTCTTTGCTCTGGACCATGGTAAAAATACATATTTACTTCTCAGGAATACTATGAAACTAAAAAAAAAAAAGGGAAGCAATTACAAGTATTAGGAATTAAAGAGACATGTTTTTAATGCATGTCAAACTCACAAGCTGGACTTAAAACTAAAACACCAAAACGCATGATTTGCATAGATTTTTCCTTTGCAGCTATATTTTTTGGCATGGGTATACTTTCCCTGTGTGTGTGTGTGTGTGGGTGGGTGTGTATAGGGCAGGTGTGAGGATGCTGCTGGCCTCTCTTCACTGTAATTGGCAGGAGCTGTGTGTTACACAGATAAGGCGGATTGGCATAACCAGTGAGAAGGCACGGCTGGAAATAGCAGAAGACGTGTGTGAAAGCGGCGGAACATTCCCCGAGCTCCAAACTCATTGAGCGCCAGAAAGCCAGAGAGAAGACAGACTAGCCGATGAGGCAACAGAGCAGGCAGTGTGTGAAAACATACATAGTTTGCAACATATTACTCAATTCCATAAATAGCTGAGTAAAATTTGTCGGCGTGGGAACAGCAAGCGTCTCATGCGATGAGCAATAATTGCTTAAACGTTGTCCGAAGGCAGCTTTCCTCGTCTCTGAGTGATTATCTTCACAAAAAAGGAGCGTGACATTACATGAAAATGCAACGTCTTCCTCTCGGCTAGCAGATGTGCAGCGTGTCTGAGCTGATGCTCCTCCTGAGGAGCAGACTGAATGTCAGAAATAGCGAGTTGACATTCTGAGACTTTTTTCTCCCCCATTCCATACAGCAGGGCAATCTTTATGCTTTTTTTCTTTCTAATAACAAATGAGCAAATGTGACATTTGTTCAAACTTTAGTTGCATTCTCTTTATATTTATACATACTGGTTGTTATAGTAACAGCACAGCGTGGAGCAGGCAGCACTTAGCTAATTGGCTACCTACTAGTTTCTGCCTTATTTGCTAAGTGACGTGTTTTTATGTACACGTTTCTGACCACAGTCTTCTGCCTGCTCACTGGATTGCTTTTGTATAGGCTTTCAGATGTCCTCTTTTTTCTTCAGAGTTTTTCAGACCTTCCCTTTCTGAGGAAAAGTTCATGTACTGAACTTATTTAAGAGTTTTGAGAGAATCCACATCAATCAGTACCTTACAGAGAAAAATCATAGTCATACTTCAAAACGTAATTAGAATGAATAATCCATAGTACACTAATCGTTTTAAGTATTACATAATTAAAACTGAATAAACTGACAAGTTGGTGCACATTGTAGCAGCTTGATGTGTCTGGACAACTTAAGCCAGAACCCTTATAATCCACAAAAAAAAGATCTCTGTACGTGCCAAACCGCTGCCTGTTCTCCGCATTCAATTTCCAAAAGCATTTTCCTATACAAGACACTTTGTGTAAAAACAGCAGAGCTTCGCTTCGGATTGTTTGTCGCTGTGTTTCCTCTTCAGGCTCATCTGGAGAAAGGCGTGAGAACGATGACACAGATGTTTAGCAGTGTGATATAAACACTGACAGGAAGAAATTACATGTGATATCAGCTGCTGAAGTCCTGGACTGCTCATATGAATGCAGCTGCCTGTTTGTGTGTGTGTGTGTGTGTGTGTGTGTGTGTGTGTGTGTGTGTGTCTCTGTGTGCAGGGCACACTGGCAGAAACCAAATTCATTATTGATGAGGCAGGGAGCAGGTGTGTGCTTGTGTGGATGTGTGTGTGTCACTGCTAAGCGATTTACACCAGTTACACCAGTAGTGGCCGAATTCATTGAGACTTGCCACACACAATCACTCATTCACTCACACACATACAAAAACACACACACAGGAACGCTCACACAGTGCCTGGCTTGCGTTATCCACCTGAACAGCTGCATGGTTAGAACAGCAGGGAAAGGCAAGGAATAGACGAGAAACACTTTAGGGTGAGAATTTATGAGGAAAGTCAATGAGGCAAGGAGCGAAATCAACATGTGGCTGTGCGATAACGGACATGCAGCACAGAGGAAAAGGGAGGGGATGGATTTTATGGCATTACATGCAGATGAAATTTGATATAGTGAATAATACATGACATAAAAAATATTAATGATAAAAACATGTAGAAGGATAAGAATATAGATGTGTTTGTGTATATGGTTACAACACCTTACCTTAAATGTGCTGCCAGATTTTGACAAGACTTGTATTAGAGCTTCAGAAGAGAATATATAAATATACACAGTACATTGTACCAATGTCCATAGTATTCACAGTTTTGAAGAGGTAACCATTGGCACCTACACCGACTCACATCGACAAAGTAACCAGACATCATTCATTTTCAATAAGAGATGGCGAGATCCTTTGACATGAGCAAAAGCATCTGTTGGTGGGTGCATCCAGTCAGGTGACAAAGTAGCAAGGAATGTATATGAGAGAATATGAAGCAACTTGGTGGAGCAAATACCAGTGGAGGAGAAGACACCGGATCCCCCAGTGATTCCCACTGATCTGTCTTCTGTCACAAAAAATTGTCAGGAATCCTCGAAGCAATTAATAATTGACCAGTACTTTGTGAGACGTCTCCAGCTGCATGTTAAGCCATAAGTAAATGAAGCCAAAATGAATGGGAACTCTATAACTATAATACTACATCAGCATTGTAGTATGTAAATTGATTAATCCATTTATTAAGCTAGAATATTTTTACCTTAACATATATATAATTGCTAAACATATGAACCGCATGACATGGCAAATAGCATAGCATAGCGTAGCATTTAACTCATAGGCAAACAGATTTGCTTGGTTAAATCCTAAAACAATGCATGTTCACACACAGCTGTAGAATCAGTCAAAGGGTTGTCTACTCATTGGACCTTTTTTTTCCTAATGTGAGATTGCATATATACACTAGCGAATTTCATATACAAACACTCTCCCTCCAGAACTGTACAAAAACAGATTTGTTGAATGCAGATTTGCCCTCCACTGATGATTTGCTATGACTTTATAGTACAGCGACAGTTGACAGACATAAAATCGCTTTATGTGTGAGCATAGCTTTAGCGTTATCTGCTAAGATACTTGCTCTACTGCAGTTTCAATCCAAACATTTAAGAAAGTGCAGTTAAGAAAAACTTTATGAGTTTTACATGCTCTAAAAAAGCTAATAAAAGACCCGTGTATTTTTCCTCCAGTCAAAACAAGCCAAAAGTGTAAAAGTGGGTAGTGGCATCCAGCTTGCAAATGATTAAATTCAAGATAGCATAAATGCATTTTTTTATTTTTTATATTTTGATTAGTATAATAGTTCTTCAAAGAAAAGAAGGAAGAAACACTATTTGATAAAAAAAAGCACTTCCTAAAGTTTAATTCATTATTTAGTAAAAATATCTAAAGGAAAATCATAGTAATAGTAAACTAAGTAAAACTATCATAAGGGGAAACAGTATGCAAACAAAGAGGTGTCAGTTGTCTGGTACACTGCATATTATAGGATAATATAGTAGCTTTATGTGCGGATATTTAAACAATTTTAACTATCTTAAGAATCAAATTTTTCCCCAAATTATCTCTGAGACTCTTCACTTCTCTCTCTGTGTCGCTGGTACATTAAAGCCAGGCCCTAATCACTGCAGAGACTTAGGCAATGATCTGCTTATCAAACAGCATATTTCAAAAAGGGATCTTAAAAGGCCTGGGGGCGAAGCTGCAATAAGGAGGCATTTGTAGCGGGATGAAAGGGCGAGCGAAGGAGCCGCAGATGGACCTTGCATCAGAATAGGCAGGGGTCTCATTAGCATATCGAGTTTAAGTGTGCATGGAGATGGAGAGACAAGGGGAAAGCGACCGGGTGTGCACTCCTTTTTGTCCCAGCGTACTAGGCCTAAAAAGAATCAGAGAACAAACAAATTTTAACTAAAGCTCGACCCTTGAAGTGGGACTACATTTGGGAAATCGATTAGGCTGCTCCATTGCAAGTATGAGAAAAAGGAAGGGGAAATCTCTCGCTCGTTCCTGCTTTCTCTCGTGCCACTAACAGAACAGGCGCAGTGTGTGTCTTCTAGCCAATTTTGATAAGAGCAAAAGGCACTCAGACGCTTTGAGAGGCAGCAAAGGGAAAATGTTATGAACACATCCAGCGTGGTTGAAAGCGCTATCCGCTGCTCTCTAGTTGGACGCAAGAAGCACGTTTGTCACAAAAGTTGCCTTTAAACTCGCAGCCGGATGGCAGCTTTGAAACCTTCCTCCCCTGTGGCTCTATTTAGTCCTGGCACAGATGCACAGAGCAGCGCTGTGAAGCCTGTCCAAAAGGAGTCTGAGGCTCAGAACATTCTGAAGTGACCGCACATCTGGGATTGTAGTGGAGTGTGAAACAGTGACCTGTTGTATGTGAGTTCATGAGAAAGGGGTTGTGGAAATAAAAACTGAAAAAGACTTCATGGATGACTAAATCAAAGTAAAACTGCTTCTTCAATGACATTTATTGAAATTTTTTTATTATTATTTCTATATTTTGTTTTCTCTCTCTGCACTGCTTAATAGTGAGGGATAGAAAGAAAATGTAGACCTGTTGGATGCACATTCACAAGATCCAACAGGTCCACGTTTAATTTATATTCATCACTCATGTATTTATACATCCTTCATCCTTCATAGCTTTATTATATGAAATATGTGGGTGACTAAATGAGGCGGATAATAATACAAATAAATTAAATATGATAAACGTATATGATATAAGAGCTAGTTTAATACAAAAAAGAAATTACTTGTATGTTGTATTAACATCCCTATAATACCTAAATCCTATTAGTATTAACACAGCCTGATCTGAAAGAAAAAAAATCCCCAATACAGTAAGAACTGCTGGTCAGTGATTCTGGATCTGTTCTAGTGTGTCCTCTTTTGCCACATTTAATTGTCTGTTATATGATACATAAACACACAAAATGTATTAATGAATATGTATTAAGTAGGTTCGTCACCTCAGTGCGTATCCGTAGGCGTGTATAAGCAACGCTTTGCACCATTCTAGTTCATAGTGTAGTGCAGCAGATATCTGGTGTCCTGAGCCATTTATAGAAAATCGTTTTGGGATTTCGAGAGCAATTACCTTAATTGTGTTGCTTTTTATTATTTTTCTTAAACCCCCATTTCACTTTTAGCCATGTTTGAGTTTGCTTGCATTTAGTGGTTGGATCGCTTGTACCAATGTTGCTTCATACTTTGGGAAAATCCCACCCATACTCACTAAAGCTGTTCCTCCGTCCCATTACTGCTGTCACAGCCTACATCTTTCAGCCTGACCTAAAATCCAAATCTGACTAATTTTTTTGTCTCTTTTTTATTTTACATTTAGATTATAAATAGATCTTCTGTAATTTCTAAAAAAAAGTATTTATTAGGCAGCGGTACTGTAACCAAATTGCCTCTCTATACAGTATGTCCACTGAATCTGGATATACATGGATGAGAATAAAAATAATGTCAGGAGAGTTTATAATTACATATCATCTTTTTTTTCCTATCATGGAAATGAAATCCAGCAGTTTGTTATTACCCTTTTGCCAAAGAGACATGCAGCAGCGTACAACTGACAAATATTAGGGTTATTCTTAAAAGCAGTGTGGATAATGAAACTTGGACTCATGAGCACATTTCGAGGGCTTTCATATAATTGTCGACCGATTTAACAATGCCACTCTCTGTGTATAACAATTATACGGTGTATAATTGAGCCCAAAGCGCACACAGTCACAATCACACATGGTGTCTTTTTTGAAAACTTACACTAATGATGCTATGGAGTCATTTGATCCTTAGAGGGTGTGCGATTAAAGGGTCTGAACTCTATCAGCTATCTCTGTATACTATCATAAAATATTAGACCTGTTCACCAGGCTTTTATTAAACACACACCATTAATAATTCTGTGAATGATCTTTATATGCTACATCAACTATTATTTACTGGAATTTAAATTTTGATTGTATACACAGCTAAATTCCTTTTAATGTCTTTTCTTTGTTAGTATTTCAAAAAGATAAAACACCACAAGTAATGTTCTATTTACCACAGTCAAGAGTGTCTGTCATTATATCTCCAACTGCACACCGAAAGCATGACGCAATACTTATTTAGTAAAAAGATATTTGTACAAATAAAGTTTGTTCATTTATTTATTAGTACATTTATTTATTTATTTTATTTTATTTATTAAAAGACTTGAGTAAATGTCTGGAGCATCAAAGGGAAAAAATGCATTAATGCTGGCGCTTCTTAATTAAATTTTATGTTATTGCAGCTTTTAATTAAGATCTAGATTAGATGAATTGGGTGCTTTTAATTATTTACTATACATATAAATAATATATAATATATAACATTTATTATTAAAAAGGCTGTGATGATTGTTTCTAATCAAATTCTTATGGAAAAAATTATTTGGAGAAAGATGCATCCTGCATGCTGGTTGTTAATAATAATAATAATAATAATAATAATAATAATAATAATAATAATAACATGGTTTGCTCCTGTTTTTGGGCTCTAATGTATGTAAAATAAATTCGAATGTGAGAATAATAGCACATGCACTAATATATTAGTGTATTTACATTTATATATATTTAGCATCTGAAAACTTCCAAAGTATAATATTCGCTGTTTCTTTCTCAAGTCAGTTAATTTCTTTACAGTAGCTGTCTCTGAGGCCATGTGTGTAAATGTGTTCAGATGTGTTGCTAAGCAATCAAACATAAGACAAGGTTTGAACATTGTATATATATATATATATATATATTCTATATATATATTTTTATATTTATTCATGTATCTGTTTAGGAAGGATATCTTGTACACCAAATATCCCACTGGCAGTTAAGCGCATTCAATGTGTTTAGAAGCCATAAACAGTCACTTTTCTAAACAAACACAAATACAAAATAAAAATAACAACAAAATAATGGACTGCATGTAAATAACATACAAAAAATCCCATGCCTACTCAGTAGGTAACTACAGCATTCCAACTCCGGTAGATATGTACATTTCAGTTACAAAAATATAGATTTCTTTTTTTGCTTACATCCCAGAAAACATGAAGCAGTGCCCTCGGATTGTTTCCCTTCGTTTCCTTGAAATGACTTTCTGAATAAAAGAAAATTAAAGAAAGAAAATAAAAATCCATTAACCCTTAAGGCCAGATGCAAAGCATCCACTCGCGCGTATCTGTCAGAATATCTGCAAGGCTTCTCAAAAGGCACCGAAAATTTTTAAGATTTGATGCTTTTTTTTTAAATCTCTGTAATAATTCCCTCTATTTAGCAGACCTTTTTTGATGTCACATTTGAAATAGAGAGAGAGAGAGAGAGAGTGTGTGAGAGTAAGAAAGAAAGAGAGAAATAGTACCAGCAGATGATATTTACAAAAAGAGAGAAAGTAACATTACTCTTACACATGCGTCAGAATACGTAAGTGCTCTTTATCCAAACAAAGTCAAAAACAAAAAACTTATCACAGCATTTTCACTACATACTACAGAATGTATAAAATATGGCCCTGCTCAATTTAGGATAATACAATGAAAATAGTCAAAATCAATTTCCACAACAATGGTACTAAAAAGTAAAAACAAACAGACAAACGAAAATTCCAAACATGGCACGTGTACAATATACATATACTGTAGCTTATGTATATTATTTAATGTCTGTTTGTAAATGCCTTGAGGACGTTTGAGCTTGAAACCTGCAGGCATTTGTTTACAACAATAAGGTCCTTTTCCTCGTTTGTACACTCAGAGGAAATCTAAGAAACTTGCCGAAGCCTGTTGCTTTACTTTGTCGTCCTTAAAAGTCTTGAAATCCTCGTTTGAAGCGAGAGAATGAAAGAAAAATGTCCCTTTTCGTTTCACATGTCTTTTCGAGTCCTTGACCATTTGGAATATTTAACTCAGCATCATGGAGAGTGTGGCCAAAAAAAGTGCTTTTTTGCAGAGGAGGGGAAATTCAGAGATTAACAAGTCTTTCTCACCCTCTCAGACGGGATCAAATGTGAAGGCTGGGAGGACAGGATGGAGGACAGTCTCAGCAGATTTCAGTTGTCCGTGGAGAAAGCGACGTCTGAATATCGGTCAGCGGCGTTGCCACTGGAGAGTTGTAGATGTTGCTGGCCACAGAGTTTGGGAAGGAGGTGACCATGGGGGACTGGAAGGTGGTGGAAGGAGATGGGTAGGTGGTGGCGATAGAGGGAGATGGGTAGGAGGTATGCACAGGCGAGGAATAGCATGATGCTACCGGAGAAGGGAAGGAAGAGACTGGAGATGGGTACGAGGCGATAGGGGATGGGTAGCTTGACACGGGTGAGGGAACTGAAATGGAGACAGAGGTGATTGAGTTCTGGATAGTGGTTGAGACCGAGGTGGCTTTGTCAGCCTTCTTGTCTTTCTGCCGCAGGTGGATCTTAGTGTGACGCTTGCGCTCGTCGCTGCGGGCAAACTTGCGTCCGCAGATGTCGCAGGCAAAAGGTTTTTCACCAGTGTGCGTGCGGATGTGAGTGGTGAGGTGGTCGCTGCGGCTGAAGTTGCGCATGCAGATACGGCACTGGAAGGGTTTCTGGCCTGTATGGATGCGGATGTGGCGCGTGAGCTCATCGGAGCGAGAGAAGCGCCGCTCGCACGTCTCCACAGGGCAGGCGTAGGGCCGCTCGTGTGGTGGTGTCTTGCTTGGCCGGTTTGGGTATTTGCGCACACGACTGGGCTTAATGAGCTGCGTCGGGTAGACACTCTTCAGCTCCTGTGAGCCAGTCTGTGTGGCAAAGGCCTTGATGGTAGAGAGCGGTGTAAGTGAAGGTTGCTGTGTCTGAAAGGGCTTCTGCTCGACAGGAGCGAGGCCGATCTCACTCTGCTGCTGGGGAAACAGGTAGTCGGGGATCATGGGAACTGGAAAACTGGTGCCACATGCTTTGCTGCTGGGGTAAGCCGGGGGTGGGTATGGCAGGTTGCTACCCACCGCTGATGGGAAGTTGGCAGTTGGCTCAGGGAAGATGTCAGGACTGGCACTGGAGTAGGTTGGAGCGGCTGAATAAATGGGGTTGGGCTCACTCTGGTGCACAGAGCAGCTGAGGCTCGGGCTAGATGTTGTTGAGGATGATGTTGAACAACAGGAGGAGGAAGCGGAGGACGTGTTTGAAGTTGAAGCAGGTGAGGAGGAGGGAGTGACTAGTGAGTTTGACGATGATGTGATTGAAGTCACGGGTGGGTTAACACCAACCAATCCGCTGACCAGGCTGAACAGTGGCTCCGCCCACAAGCTGTTGCTACAGGTGGCGGGTTCGAGAGTGAAGCGGCCCGTGTAGGAGATGGGGGGCAGCCGCTGAGAGGCATAACTCTGCTCAGCCAGGGACTTCTCACAGCTCAGGGCAATTTCTGGAAGAGTATCTACAGAGACAACAACAAAAGGGAGAAAATTGAGAACCGTGTTCTGGATCATTGTCTCTCTCTCTCTCTCTCAGCTGCTCTGAGACACATTAATGCACAATAAAGATCCCTGAGGTGTTTGAGATGGGAGACCCCGCTGAAAGCGGAGTATGTGTTTCCCCACTCTCTCAGACAAAGCAGCAGGTGCTGATGGAGAAGCAAAAGAATGCCACCCTCACACAGACGCACTAAACGCATACACACATTTGCTGCTGAGCTCTACCCAACATACACACATTTACTGAGCTCTCTTAGAGACAAGCACTAGAGCCAGCACAAGCTATGCCATCTGCATTTATGCTTTCTCTCTCTCTCTCTCTCTTTCTCTCTCTCTCTCTCTTTCTCTCTCTCTCTCTCTCCCTCAGCTCTTCAATTTCATTACATAGCTAAAAGCATCGGATAATTCATTCAATCTGCAGCTCAGCTGATGCAAATAAAATCAATTTAAATTAACCTGTATGTTTTATATATATAATAATTAGTTATTTAGTATGCTTGGATAGACAGATCAGATGAATATTTTTTCATCATGATGCATTCAATGTCATATAATAAATCATGATGTTTACAGTTAAATGTATTCAATTTGTTTTTGAGTACACACACACATACACACACACACACACACACACACACACACACACACACACACACACACACACACATATACATACAGCAGAATGGATTAAGTCTGTGCTCTTACCTCCAGTCAGGTGGTCGTACTGCTCGCCGGCTTCCCCAGAGCCAAAGCCGTTACCCTCGTGTGCGGAGGCGTTCAGGATCCCCGCAGAGTTGAGCATGATCATCTCCTCCAGCTTGGGGTAGTTATCCATGGGGGAGTGAGGGAAGCTCAGGTGGTCTGAGATCTGCAGAGCAGGAAGAAGCTCTGTCTTGGCTGCAGCCATCTCTGTTTGGAGTGTGTGCGGCTTGCAGAGTCGCGTGCACTGACAGATCAGCAGGTAGCCCCTTTGGGACGAGAGCGGTGCAGATGCTGTGTTCTTCTTTCTCTTCTTCTTCTTCTTCCTCTCTCTCTCTTTTGCTGATCTTCCTCCTTAATGTATCTTGCTTGCTTTCCTTCCTTTTTGTTTGTCCCAAAAAGGTAAGAAAATCCACTTTTTTTTCCCCCTATAATTTTTTTTTTGATTCAGGGTTTCCTTCTAATCATAACACAAAATGCGTCTTTTTTGTTTGCATGGATGGTGTTCACACCAAACTGGGTCTGGATCTGATTCTCAGACGCTTGTTATTAGTTCAATTCTTGTTGTTGTTGTTTTCGAACTGTAGAATGTTAGCGCATTCTGGTTTTATCAGCTATCTATCTATCTGCCGTTGAGTCACTTGGGCTCTCAGCGCTCTTTCCTCCGCGCCCGAGGTTCCCTAGTCCTTTATATACACTCCCTTCGTGACGTAGATGTCCATATATGGACAGAAGGAAGCCCATATTTAGGCACTGCAGCCGAGGACACATGGCGAGGAAAAGAAGCGCACAGGTTAGCTTCAGGACTTTAAAATCCGTGCAATAAATTAATAGAAGCCCTAATTTTATTGTCCGCCGCAAAACCGACTGAGTTAAACCCGGAAAGCAAGACGCACTCGGTGAATATTCGGGTTTCCCTATCGCGCGCCGGCCGGAAGACCCCGCTCCGCCATGCCATATAGGGTCATGCCTACATAAGGACCGAATCCGGTGAGTTTCCACTTCCCGTTGTCCTTTTTTGGAGTTTCCTGGTGTCGCGCTGCCAAGGAGCGAGAGACAGAAAGAGACAGAGAGAAAGACACACACACACACACACACACACACACACAGGGTTTGGATTGCAGCTGAAGTCCAGCACAATAACTCATGTCAGCACTATTTCATGTAGCTCGATCCAGCAATTTATGAGTCGCAACTTTTTTTTCTTTTTACCTTCAATCTCCAGCCATGCATTATTTCTAATGCGCCAGTTAGATAAAGCTGATTTATGTACATATACTGCAACACGAGAAACCCCTTTCGCCTTTATTGTGTTCAATAAATAGACCGAAATTATAAATCACAAGCGCGTTCCTAAACAAATCGCACAATCAGGATTGCACATAACGTAGGTGGCGTAATAGTTGGTTTGGGACACAGCCAATGTCTTTTAGGCTAATTGCGGTTATTTGTGTCGAAAGTCCCTGCAACGTTGTTTATTAGTGAAAACACGCTTCTCAACCTTCACTGCATGCACATGTTACTGGTATAACTTATGTCTCCCAGCATTTTTTTTCCCTCCTGAAATCCCCTATTCCAGATCTGAGCAGGAAAGAGACAGGAGCCCAGCTGCAGCACCTTAATAAATCTTTCTGTGAAATGTTAGGTGGAAATATTCAGGTCCAGGATGAAATCTTGAGTTGATTAAAAAGATTTGTAGTCTATGATTAAAAAAGGGAAGACATTTCAAATTGTATTTTGTAGGTTCCATGTTTATTCTTAGTTATAAGCATTCTGGGATGAGCAATCAATCAATCAATCAATTAATCAACCAATCAATCAATCAACCAATCAATCAATCAACCAATCAAGCAACCAATCAAGCAAGCAAGCAATCATAACCAATTATTATTATTATTATTATTATTATTATTATTATTATTATTATCATTATTATTATTATTATTATTATTATTATTATTATTATTATTATTATTATTTCTACATTATATCTTATGACATACACCATATAACATACTAAAGGTGTTACAATGATTGTGAAGGTATGCAGCACATTCTTTCTGCAGACAGGGTTGCCAGTTTAAATCCCCTTGCTTTCAGGCAGTTCGTAATTTTCCCTGTCTCTTTCCCAATTTACCACAAGCCAACATAATAATAAAAAATCATTAAATACAAAAAATATTACTACTTCAATATAATCAATATAATCTGCATTCTTAATTTACAAATTTGTACTTCATTTCTTTAAATGTCAATCAATGTATATATAGTAGGCAAATATGTACCTACAGGGCTGCTGGTTTATTATTATTGGTAGACCAAACTGGTAACGAATAAATAAAGTAATTAAATGCAGTATTTATGCCAGCTGAAGGCTATTTTTCACAATCCTGCTTGATTAAAAATAGACCTATAGGGTGGTAAACTGACCAATTTGGCAACATGTCCTGCAGGACGTTGTTGCTGACATGGCGAGGCCTTTAATCAGATTAATTGCGGGGGATAGTGTTTTTTTGGCTCAATGCGATGGTATTCTCCCCGTCAGTCAGAACACACACTCATGCATTTGCAAAAACCTGTAAAAAGTGCAGTAGGAAAAAAAAAGCACTGATCTTAGAGCAGGGACTTTGCCGAGGACAGATCGATGGGCCTCTGCTGAGTCAGTGCAAGTGCGGCGCCTCTCTTACACTTTGAAATGGGAGAAATTGCCCCAGGGCCTACAGTGATGAGACTGTGCTTTGGGAAAAGGGGAAAAGATGCAATGATTTAATTACACTTTATGCAATAATTTAATTACGCACCTTTAAATTTAACCTGTGTAATTTCATGATTGAAACACACAGGCGAAGTGCGTTTTGGCGAGGAGAAGCGTCAGTTGAAGTGTCCTTTATAGTAATTGCAAGCCTCTGTCAGAGAGCCTGATGAGAAAAGTGATATCAGTTGATAGTTGAATCGCAGGGCTTTGCAGGGAAATGCCTGCACACCCTTTATATAATGCAATTTCAGAATATTACTAAAGCACTGAAGATACATTACTGATAAAAACATGACATGCTTTACAATAAGGCCCCAAATTAAACTAACATTTTATTACAAGTGTCGGATTGAATAGAGTTTCCAGTTTATTTCTACCTATAAAGTAAATCTAATAAAATGCTAAACTTTGTGTCATTTTGGTTTAAATGGGATGCATCACTTGTCCAGGGCCTCTGGTTTCATTGTGACCCTATGCATTGTCTTGAGTCTGTATGAGTTTCCTCTGGATTATCTGGTTTTCTCCAATTTCCAAAAAAATGGCGAATAGGCTACTCCAAACTTCTAGATAATACGTGTTGATGTGTGCATGTTTCTGACATGCCCATCCAGTGAAATTCCACCTTGGCCGCAGAGTTCCTGGGATGTGCTCTGCATCTTTATGACCCTGTTTCTTGAAAATGTATGGAAATTGATATATATTGAATAGTATGCATATGAATATATGGTAACCTGTGGCTATGGTCAGTTTCTCTCTCTATATATAGATAACAAGATTAGTGTATTTATATGTAAATACTATACTAGGTCTATTCAAAAAATCTAGATTAATGACTCACCATACAAAAAAAAGTATATGTGCACGAGTTTCTTATCGATAGAGGTAGAAATGAAGCCGGGCTGTGGGAGGGTGTTTCCCAACAGAGAAGGGAGGGGGGGAGGATCCAGACACCCAGGGCTGCGTAGGCAGTTGGTCTAACCTGTTGTGATATAACACTGCTCCAGCCCACATGCTGGTGAAATCCTTATTAGTGTGTGTCTGTACAAGTGTGTGTGTGTGTGTGTGTGTGTGTGTGTGTGTGTGTGTGTATATGTGTGCGGAGGGGGTATCTCCCTGTCCTTGTTACAAAAGGCTGGCTCTCCCTGCACCTACGCAGCAACCCACGCCTCTGTCTGTATTCACTCACTCGATCACCCATTGGTTTAATATTTAATTAAGTCCTGCCAGCCTGCTTGGGTGGAGATGGGTTAGCTGGGAAAAGAGAAAGTGAGGGAGTGAGAGAGAAAGAGAGAGAGAAAGAGAAAGAAAGAGAAAGATCGAGTGAGGGAAAGAGAGGGAGATCTTCACACCCCCACAATCAGAAGCAAATACCAGGCATCTGCTGGAATTAATCACTGACTCTGGCTGGCAGCCTGATGGAGACTCTCTCTTGCTCGCTTGTTCTTTTCGCCCACCTCCGCTCACCACCTCCCTTCCGTGCTATCCCTGTCATTAGCATAAAGGTGAGTCCAGTGGGGGCGGCCAGCGGACAACAGAGAGGGAAAAAGGGAAAGAACAGAAAGGCAGAGGGATAGACCTCGGATATCTCACCAATCCAGCAATCTATTAGCCTACTTAGGGAGGGTAAAAGGGAGAAGTGTGTGTTATCCCATGTTATTCCAACTTCAAGGAGGAGAAAGTGTGGTAAAGACTTGCAAGATTATATGAGATTTAGATAAGGCATACACGTTGAAGATTATGTTAAGCCTTAGAAAGGGGATGGTGGAAGGTGGGTGGTGTATTCATTCTGTATGATGGAAAAAAACACCAAAAAATCCACTAAAAACCCTGATGTCATATTGAACATAAATTATGTGACACCTTTTTGCAACTGTGCAGGCAAAGTACCTGAACAGAAAAAGCCTTAGCTTAGACAGGAAGTTCAGGGTTATGAATGAAATTTTTCAACAATCATTTGTGTTATCTGACAACAGATTTGTTAATGAGATACATAGGCATGTAATAGTTAGCAAGCTCATCTAAATACAAGTTAATATTAGTTAGTTAATGAGGGAAAAGTTAGATATCTACAGTACCATTAGCAAGGTAATGAACCAATCAGAATCTTCAGTGAGCTAGCTAATATTAGTTATGTTGGATAACTAAGTTTCAACAAAACAGCCTTAAATATTTTAAGTATTACTATCAAAAACTATATTTTAACCATTTCAGTTTGCTTAAATGTCCATAATATAGCATTACAATTAAGATGAAAACCTTTAAGCAAGCATAAATGTTGCTGTCTTCTTAGTTACAGAGTATTGAGATCAAATTAGTCATTTGATTACTTTTACAATAGCTTTTATTTACTTTCAGCTAAATGGTGGCTACTCAGGATTTTTATGCTCAGTTTTGTATCTCAATTAGCACATACGTGTCAAACTCAAGGCCTGAAAGCCTTTGGCCTGTGCGAATGGAAGAAGAAGCAGCGTCAAAAACATTTTCATGTGCATTGAATGCATTGTAAAAGCATATTTCGAATATTAGCCAAATCCTTGCTATATGTGTTTCATTTATGGTGTGATATAAATATTTCTGGATGTAAAAACATTAATGGGCTTACATGTTATGTGCATCTCACAGAGCTCTTGTGAACTGAAAATGAAAGTTTGCATGTCTGCTGTTCAATATATATGATGTTTAGTTGTATTTATTTGAATAGCCATTTGACCAAATAATGAAGAGTGAGAGCTGATGTGTGGTAATGAATTGCTTAGAGGCTTGAATTTTGCAGTATAGATGAGGTGGTACTGATAAACATATTTTTATCTGCTATTCGTATTTATAAAAAAATAGGTGCAGTAAATGAACTTCACCATTATTAGATTAGAGAACTGATAAACTTATAATGAATGTGCTCAAATTTTTATAGCTGCAGTTTTAAACAGGCTGCAATTGTGGTAAACCTGCTGAACAGGAAGTACAGTGCTAATATGATCAGGTTGGAGTGTGTGTTTAAAAACTGTGGAAGGTTTTAAAAGCTGTTTAGTTGAATCTGTTTAGTGAATCTGAAATATAACTGAATTCATATTTATAATAAGCATGCACAGTATACCGTATACTATAGTGTTTATAATTCATAGACTCATGATGGAGCTAGTTGCTCTGTAAGAACATAAGAACACTACAAATTGTGTTTGCACACACTGTGTAAAATGGGTTTTGACTTCCCGGTTTGCTATTTAGAGGACCTGGACTCCTATAAAGCGTTTAATATCACCAAAGGTAGTATGTACTTATCAGTGGCTATTGGGCTCGTGTCTGCCTGGAGAACAATTGGCACTGAAACAAGCTTCTGGTGTAACGTATCATATATCTAATGTGTAGTGAATTTATTTCTCTATGGAATTCCCAGAAGAAAAGCACAGCTGCATATGCATGTCAAAGTTGCAGCCACATCTAAGCAAAATAATGTACAGTGTGTGCAATTATCACATGCTAATTATTCGACCCTCTAAGGCTTACCTATTTGCTTGCCTCTGCTGTATCTTATGCAATGTATTTTCTTTCAGTGTAATATTGGAATGCCAGAGAGATGACTAAACCAGCCGGCTGGACTGTTATTGTTCCTGAGAATTTTTAGGTGTGCATGACTCAAGTGAATTCTGGGTCATGCACACTTTCGCATTTCGATTTATAACCTACCACAGCTGAAAAGAGTTATTCTTATTACTATGGTTCATCCATAGACTGTCAAAAAATCCCACCCCAGACAGCGACAAATGAATGCATAGGTGCCAGTATGACACAACATCCAACACACCAGCTGATTTGACTAACAAGCTCCTTATCAGGAAGGAAAAACGTATTAGTAAAATGAGAGTTGTGGTCTGTGGTCGAAAGGAATACCTGAACACACTACATGGATTGAGATGAGCATCCGGATATGTAGATAAATTATTTTGGCTAGTGCAGGAAAAATGAAAAGTGGAAATAATAAAAGGGGAAGTGCAGTGTGCAGTGTAGTACAGATATTAATTAAAATTTAAGTGTAGTATCCAAGGTTTTCTGGTATGTTTCTTAATTTTTTGCAAAGCTGATGAAGAATTTTTGTCTGGAATGTTCTGTTGTTCTGGAAAACTTTGTGTACTATGCTTAACCTTTACTACAGCTACTAGTGTATATATACTACATATATATTATTATCTTTATATACACTGAACCAACACTTGTCTTTTGTGTTTACTTTAATGCCCTGCTTATATCTACTGTATATTCAGTTGCTGACTGAGCAAACTAGCGTGAGGATATGTTCGAGGCTACCAAGCACCGCCCTTTTGCAACCTGTTTGACCGTGAAATTCCATTGAATTGTGTTCTGTAACTGTTTGCAATTACAGTTGTTCCTTTAAACAGTAATAAACACAACACACATACATCAAAATTTTCATTTTACGATTTTTAAACTGGAATTTTTCCACAAAGACAATTTTACTCTTGACTCTTACTGTTTTGAGTCTGTCCTCAGGAAGCCTAGTTGCTCCTGCAAGCTTAGACAAGCACCCTGGCCATTTTGCTGTAGTGCCCGAGGGCTTCAAGTCCAGTCAGGTCAGAGTGGTGGACCATGAATTGAAATGATCCAATATGGCCTGCAGGTAGCCAACCCTCAGATCCAGTCAGAGAGTTGAGGAGCTTCAGAGTCATGCAATATAAACAGCCAACGCACATGGAGTTCGTCAGAAAGGATAAAGGAGGACATGTGAAACTCAAACTGATCTGACAGACAGCACAACAGCTGTAGCTGAATACGGGGGAAATTCTGAATAAATCAGGAAGGACTGACAGAACAGCTACAAAAAAAAAAAGAAAAAAGAAAAACAAATGCTGCCTATAATATTACTTACTATTACCAAGTACTGACACTGAAAACCCTTTCTATAAATGTCAAATAAACATTGATTGCTTAGATAAATAGCCTCACCTAATAGATAGCTTCACCTAAAATCAACAGCCTATTTATTTGATTATGTTAAGTGTACACCTCAAAAGACCCTGTGAATTAGCTGTAGTTATAGAAACAAAAACATCTCTGTAGTAAGACAAGTATATTAATGTAAACCTATAAGAAGAGTTGATGTTAAAAATGAATGCACTCCTTTGATTGCAATTTTAGTGTATGTCATTATAATTTATTGTAATCTGGGGATAGATAATCTGAAAAATTTGTTTTCCCAGACCGTCATACATCCATTAATATTTAACTGCAAGCCCCCAAATAAGATTTTGAATTTGTTACAGCACAAAATCCAGATCCACATAAGGTTATGATTACTAAATTAGCAAAATAATACACTTTGGCTGAGCTACTAGGAAAAAAAATGAGTGGTGTGTTTAGTGTTTGTTCTGTGAATTGCTGTTTTTTTTCCCTACCACTTGCTAGGACAGAAACTCAACAATGCCAGTGAATAAACACTGACTAAATAATGATAACAGAAAGATTACACACTGCACTATCTGCCAAAGTAAACGCTCCTTTGCAGTGGAACAAAGGTATCACGGCCTGGTTTGGGTGGTAATCTGACTGTGAACTTAGCCTAAGATTAAACACTGGTGATATATTGATGTGTGTGGGATGACACTAGGTCTAGAAGCATCTTAACCAGAAAACCCTAAACAACACATTTGCACCGTTCCTGCGGTCTCGTCAACAATCATGAAGTAGAAGAGAAGGCGCGTTTCATTTCTCTTAGTCATGCGGCCCAGGTCCCCTGCTTTATGCCACTATGATACAAGGCGCACACAGACAAGCACTTTTTGTTCCGTGACCACAGGAAACTAACAGGAGCTCTGTCTACATACAAGAGGCAGTTCACACTCTTCACCCCATGACTGCTGCTGCTGCTATGTGTTTGCTTTGCACTTCAGAATTAGGCAGTGAAAGAGAGAAAGAGAGAGGGAGAGAGAGAGAGAGAGAAAATGAAAAAGAGAGAACGAATGAGTGAGAGTACACAAAAATACACCCACTCATGTACGTTTGCACTTACACGTGGACTTGTACACACTTGTTTCTGTTGGCACATGGGCGATGCACTGTAATTCCCCGGTAATGACAACAATGGATGCGAGGAATGCTGGTTTCAACAGTTTTCAGTCTGTCTATCATTTCATCTATCAATTCACCACCAGGGTGTTTAAGTCTTTATTTTGCTTATTCATAAGGCATTGGGTTAGTGTTTATTTTCTAAAAAAAAACAGAAAGGTTTTGATAAGATGGGTACACTTATTTGTTATGCATTATCATGTTATAGTAAATATCTATCTATCTATCTACAGTACAGACCAAAAGTTTGGACACATGTGAATTAACACATGTGGAATTATGTACATAACAAAAAAGATCTATCTATCTATCTATCTATCTATCTATCTATCTATCTATCTATCTATCTATCTATCTATCTATCTATCTAACAAATAGAATGCACAGTATAAAGAATGGACCTTCCACAACATTAATGTAACTGTAAATGGTTCGGTAATAAATTAAAACGTATTTCATTTTTATTTTAGAGGAATAAAACATTTCAGCACATGCTTTTATAATAATAATAATAATAATAATAATAATAATAATATTAATAATAATTTTTATTATTATTATATTACTCCCGCTTCATATCAGGGTCCTTTGTTGATTATTTTTCAATCACAGCATGTTTTCTTCTTTACACAATACACAGTCTGATACATGACTCAGTCATGTAATAATTTCTAGAATTATTTTGTAACGCTAATATTTTAATCCGGCTAACAAACTACTGAAGTAGGCTAACACACGTTAACTGACATTTGATTACTTTGGAAAGAATACACCTGCAGTGACTAATGTTTATTCAGTCCTTAACTAAAAATAAATTGGCCAAAATTAGTAACAATTAGATTACAGCATGTTTCTGAACTCTGGTCTGTATGAGTTAAACGTTAAAACGTGCGTTTTAGCCATAATTATGAATTTTGGAGCAACAAACCTGTTCATTAAGGTGTCTTACAATGCAAATTGCTGGTTTGAACACATTTTTAATACAGAACCTGATAATTGGGCTTGTTGAGTTTATTACCCTAAAAGACATAAATAATTGACACTTTGCTATTTATATACTATATAGACTATAAACAAAAGTATAGTGACATCAGAATTTTTCAAGCATATGTGGTTCTTTTTTAGACTGTTACAACAAAGAAACAGTTTATGCGGTTAAATGTGGAGGATCACCTGCTATAAAGCTCTGACCTCAACCCTGCTGAACACCTTTGGGATCAGTTAGACTGCTGACTGTATCCCAGGCCTCCTTACATCAGTACCTGACTTTAATAAAGACCTTGTAGCTGAATAAGCACAAATCTCCATAAGCACACATAATCTAGTGGAACATCTTTTCAGAAGAATGGAGTTTATTATAACAGCAAATATTAATAAAAAGCATTACTGTTGGGTATTGGTTACCGCTGCTGTAATGTATTTATAATGGCATATATAAATGATAATATTTTCAATGAAGTACTATGACATAACATGTAACTATAAAATGGAAAAATCCCTGTGCTATAATAGGATTAACACTTTATAAGATGTTATTACATATTCTATAACCACAGATTATGGTTTCCTATAACATTTTTTTCCTTATCCTAATGTGTTAGTACTTTCTTAAAATATGTCTAGAATGTTCTTTGGCATTTTAAGCTGTCCAGATCATTGTTGTTTAGTTGTGTCCATTGGATGTTTATTATTGCTCATGTACCTTGAAGACAAGATTATGACAGGATAACTGATGAAGACTGGACTTACTGTTACTCTGACAGAGTATACTTGAAATCCGAGTTGTCTGTTCCTGAAACATGTCTTTATTAATATTGAGTTACTTTTATGTAATATTCTATGCTTGCCACATTCTTTACATTCTCCCACTGCCATCAACGCCCAAGTCCGCATCTCAGCACTGTGCACAGTGCTCATCCCAGCACACAGTTGCCATGGCAAAGGAGCCCTCCCGGTCTCTCGGTCTCCAAGGTACCAAGCCTATTGTCTTTGGTTTCTTTATTTAGATGAAAACATGATTTATTGTGCACGATCCTCACCCGTTCCACCAGAGAGTTGCACAGATATCTATCTACTGGATTCGACTTCTTGACTCAACTTTAAGGGCTTTCAATCTTTTTATTGGTCTCAAGTACACTTACACTATAAGCTTGCTGGACATCAAAAGGTTTGTTATGCTGCCTTAGTTTTACACCAGCACATGTAAATGCAGGTACACATTGAAAGACTGCGGTAATCACAAGTAGGGGAAAACTCCCTCCCACCCACCCTCCAGCACTGAGGCCATTTTACTATGCAAAACGTTTAGGTGAAGTGGAGAACTGTGGTTGGAAAGTACAGTACACAGTTTGCTTTTGTTCCATGCCCATGATGTTAGATTTGCAATTCAGATGCAAGGCTCGAATTCAGCTTGCTGACCAACCAGGGCTGCTTATATGCAAAAAAAAAAAACATTGTATATATTTATATATTTATACCATTGGAAAATAAAATGACGTTAGTAGATAACGAGAACAGCAGGAAATATGGAAACATATTTATAAATGTTTATAACAGTTCAAATTGATTTAACTCTATAGTAGTTCCCTAGGCTGGATTTGTGGTACAACTGATAAAGCCCCTTTAATATGTCATGAAATGTATATAATAGTACAGCACAAGTCCACACTCACAGGAATTTTTTTTTTATAATTGTTATCCTGCCTTTGATCTGTTGTTGTGTATACACTAGTATACTGCTGCAATTATTAAAAAATAAAGCATAGGTGAGGTGGTAGCTCAGTGTTTAGCTCAGTGTTCAGTGGTAGCCCTGGTATTGCCAAGCTGCCATGTTTAGGGCCCCTGAGCAAGGCCCTAAATGTACCATGGCTGACCATCTGCTCTTTGACCACAGCAGTGTTAGGATGTTGGGGTCAGAGCACAGAGCACAGAGCCAGCGAAGATATGCAGAGAAGAATTCCACTGTGCTGTAAAGTGCATGTGACAAGTATAAAGCATTTTTCTTTCTTCCTTTAATTGCATAAAACAAATCTGCTATTACCTTTTGCTAATGTTAAATGCTATTAACAGTCCTAGATAAATAAGAGCTACCATGTAATGGAAATATTTGAGGTGTTTGGTGATAAAAGTACTGATAATGAATTGGTTGATGAAGAATAAACAGCTAGAAAAACTAGTTTAAACTCTGGCTAGCATGAGAGTCTGGCACATTAGCAAAGCTTTGAATCTAATTGCAGATTTATTTGCTTTAAGCTGCTTCTCAAATTCCATTGCACTTCACAGTTTTTCTATCCCGCCTCCCCTAGTTTGTGTTTTATGTAATTCTTTTAAATGTTGTCACAAAAGTAAGTTGAATATCAAATGCGACCTTGCAGCAGCGATAGTGTGAAAAGAGCCCTCCGGGCATGTACTACCTACACCTCATTAGGTAAAAATACAATACATTGCCGTTTGTGTGATTGTCACAATGATTTCCTTACTGTATAAGCTTCACTGATGGTCACAGGCCATTGACAGATTTCTGTAAAAGTTTACACCCTCACCCTACAACTATAACTATAACCATAGGGTGTGTCATTCCAGAACATGCTTTTTTTCCTATCATTATATTTGTTGAAATGAAAATAAAACTGACTAACGACTACTGTACAATCCAAACCCATCGCTGTAATATTTTATGCACTGTTTGGGATTGTTAAAGGCATGCATGATGAATCATTGTGTTGTTGGTAATTGAATCAAGCCACAAATCTAAGGGAGTCCAAAAGTCTGCCTTCATTAACTGTCTTCAAGAATTGTTTTTCTTAAAGCAGTTATGCGTTAAGTATTGTGTTAAAAATAACACATTTTTGCTTATTCAAATGCACTCAAAAAACACTGGCAACTAACACTAGGGTTAAAGGTCATGGTAAAATCATACTGATGCAACATCAGCTGTAACTTGACCGTTTATACTTTATTGCCTTTTTGGATTAAAAAGGAGGCACAAATTAAAATAATATTTAGATAGACTACAGATAGACTTACAGACAACAATTCCTCAAACTGTTTGAAATGTGTTCCAGTGTGTTCTAAAGTCTTAAATAAGAATTAAGTAAATAAAAGCTTGTGGTAGTTTTTTGGTAAACAACATCATAAAAAGAGTTATTGGACTCTACTGTGGACACTACAGTACATAAAATAGTATTAAAAACCGAACAGCTTGTTCTGTGGACAGCTTTGTGTGTGTGTGTGCTGGTGTTCCAACACCAATGTGTGTGTGTGTGTGTGTGTGTGTGTGTGTGTGTGTGTGTGTGCTATAAGAACCAGAGGAGTCGAGACCAATAAAGCAGCCCTGTTATGAAGCTAACCTCACCAGGCTAACCACAGTCATATCCATTTTCCAGCACAGCACAGCACAGCTGAGTTGTCATCTGTTGTCTGGGTGCAATTATCAAGCTCTGCGAACAGGGAAGTGATGTCACTTCCTGTGCTCCGTGATATCACAGACCAGAAACGGAGAGTCCACATTGCTGACGCGTGGAAAACGGAAGCAGCTCACAGATGCAGCGCTGCCAGCAAGACCCTAAAATAACAGAAAAAACCCACCGTGAGGAGACGGTTAAACAAAACAGAACTAATTTTAGACACTTGATCTACTAACTGCTATGTCTCTCATTGTTATTAAAATTCTCATTGTTATTAAAGCTTGCGAAATGCTGTTGCTTTATTATCAAGTATTGCTCTCGAGGGCACTATAACAGCAAAATTACTCATATACTACCTCAAATAAAACAGTTTGAGTCAAATAACCATGCACAGTTCACTCATTTGTGCAGGGCTTACAAAATAAATGGTATTCATTTCTTATATTCTTATATGATGGTATGAAATTTTGTTACACAGCCTATAAAGAGGCCTTAATTGAAATGTTTAATGAGGTATAAAACAATGGCTTAACATGTCTCACCATGCTCAGAGGCTGAGATGATAGGCAGGTAAATGTTGAGCAGTAGTTGTCGAACTGGTCGTGATCGGGACAGGCAGGTTTCATTTGTCCAAGCCCTGAGGGTAACGTCCTTGTCACCTGTCTGGGCTGTAAAACAATTGCGAATGTGTTAAATCTTCCACTGCAGCACAGGTTGCGGATACCTCCGATTTTTATGTGTAAATCATTAGGGAAAGTTAAACAAATATGTATGGATTAGGATTTGAGTGACAATATGGTACAATTTTAATTTGGACATTGTTATATAATCAGTATTATTAGTGTTGTTGTTATTATTATTATTATTATTATTAGTAGTAGTAGTAGTAGTAGTAGTAGTAGTAGTAGTAGTTGTTGTTTTAGTAGTAGCAGTAGAAGTAGTATAAAGCAGTAGAAGTAGTGTGATTACTAGTAGTAGTAAGATTAGTGGTAGTATTGGCATTAGTAGTGGTGGTAGTAGCAGAAGTGGTGGTAGTAGTTGTAATAATTGTGTTAATAGAAGTGGTAGTGGTAGTAGTAGTAGTAGCAGTAGTAGTAATAATAGTAGTGTTAGAGGTCCTAGGACCTTGCCGTATTTCAGCGTCCCATCCCCAACAGCTCAATTTAATCCCTGGCAATGTCCGCTCTAATGTCCGCTCTTTGGACCACCTTAGTAAGCGCATGCCTGACTGCTAATATGAATTTCCTTATCTTATTACACAATTGCATAAGGAGGGAAGATTTATGACAGGAGAAAAAAACGAAACCAAGTTGAAGATGTTAAAATAAGGTTTGTATCTGAGCTGTTCTGTTCGGCGAATATTATGACGTGCTGATATTCCATTTTATTTTCGCTGACTACCTGCAAATTTGAAAGTTTCTGCTGTCAGCATGCAATACAAAGTGGGTTGAGGAGTTTCACAGAACACAGCACCAGGTTGATTTTTTCTTTTACATTTAGGCTTGCTGTAGGAACGCGCTCACTTAAATCTGGTGAATAAAAAAAGCCAAACAGCTCTCTAAGAGGAAGTGAGTCATTACTTTTTTCTTCTTTTTTTTTGCGGAGGGTCAATCTGAAAGGTCAGCAACCATCAAACAAAAAGAAGCTATGAAGCCCTGCTTGGGGAGAGAAAAAGAAAAGAAAAGAAAGAAAGGTTTGGTAGCCTGTTTTTTCCCCTTGCGCAGTGGGATGCATTGGAATCTTCACAGGAGAGAAAGAGAGAAAGAGAGAGAGAGATGAGGAGGAGGGAGACTGGAGTGAGTCCAGGGGAACTCCAGCTCCACATGACGGAGTTGAAAAAGAGCCACAAAAGAGCCTGAGCATGTTTCAGTCAGCATACTTTTCATCCTTACAAGCATGTTACAGTGTTTCTTCAAGCAAATAAATTCAGAATGAAATTTTCATTCTTTATTCAGGATCCATTTATCAGTACTACACTGATATTTGTCATTAAAAAGTTAACATATAGCCATTTATAATATCTTTTTTTTTAATTGGTGTTCCTTACACAATTGGTAAAAAGACAAAAAAGATCGGGTGTTTTCCCGATCTTTAACTCCTCTAGTTTCTGTTCCCATTGTAGACTCGGAAATGACAACCAATATGTTTTACTGTTTTTGTACCCATCTACCTCAATCTTGAATAAGTTGTCCATTCTGAGATGCTTTCCTGCAGTTATAACGAATGCTTATTTAAGCATTCGTTAGCAAGCCGTACCTTTTATCAATTTTAACCACCCAGACCATTCTCTTCTTCCTGACCTTATTTCCAAGCCAAAGACCAGCCAATCACCGAACACATTTTCTTCTCACACCATTCTGTGTAAATCTGATAGTGCTGTGTGTGAAAATCCGGCTTCTTAACCAGTCTGGCACCAACAAACATGCCAAATCACTGAGATCACATGTTTTTCCCCCTATTATAATGTTTGATGTGAACATTACTCAAGCTCTTGATCTGTATATCTATTATGTAATACATCCTGCTGCTTACACAAGAGGTATTGATTGATTGATTGATTGATTGATTGATTGATTGAACAATTACACAAATGACCTGGGTGTTCCTATTAAAGTGGCAGTTAAATGTATAGAGTACATATCATATACAGTGTATATACACTGGATTGTGAGTTTATTAGTTTCTTTATTAGGGATGTCTAATTAAAATAACAGCTCAGCATGTTCTTGTTTAATTATATATGTTTTACAAAGTAATAAACTTCCAGCTGTGTATAAATCACAGCTTTAATAAACAGAGTATTGTTTTAATTAACAAATCTGCTCGTTTTGGATCTTTAACACAAACTGTAATCTAAAATGGTGGTCAGATGGAACGTCGTGTTAAAGCAAGGCGGTTAAAATGTTTCATGGGTTGTTATGATGTGTGAGATCTTTAACACGTTTTGATAGCGCTGAGCAATAGGCGCGTGATTGCAATGGGTGTTTAGAGGCTGCTTTAACGAAGGCTATTTTTCAAGCAACACATAATTTCTTGACATGATGGATATACTGTCAGAGTGTGTTTATGAGGTGATCCTCTCGAGTAAATAGCGTCGCAGGAGAGGCGTTTTCTCTGCTTTAAAAAAAAAAAAAAACCCGGCTTGTGTGTGTGGTTAGCACCTGGCTAATGACAAGGAGAGGATAGATTATAGACGATCACAGATTTGCACTTGGAAATTTACAGCTTAG
Source organism: Silurus asotus (assembly GCA_024362625.1). Lineage (NCBI taxonomy): Eukaryota > Metazoa > Chordata > Actinopteri > Siluriformes > Siluridae > Silurus > Silurus asotus. Next base: position 6,292,447 of record MU551577.1, read on the forward strand.
CAATGTTAGATCTCTATATCACTTTCCCACTGTGTCGCCATAGTAACTTACTAAGCCTCACCGGACTCGTCTCTGGTGTCCACTCAGGCAGTGTACATCATGGTCTGTTCATAGGGTGGCTTTTTTACTTTCTTTACACACAGACAATGAAAGCTAATTCACTTTCTCTGGGTCAGCTGTCCTTGTGACCTTTTCCGTTTTGAGACAACGGTGGAGAGGTAGCGGAAGTGTGTGTAACGGCAGAGTGAGATAGTGAGAGAGAGAGAGAAGAGAGAGAAGAGAGAGAAAGAAAGAGAACGGACAAGAGACTTTCCTGTTCTCTGGCTACATAAATAGCTCTGGCCAACCGGATTGACATAATGGACTTAAACCACCGTGTGCTGTCACAGATTTCCAGCAGAGAAGGTGTCATCTTGTTAACGATAGCCTTACTTAGCTACATAACAAGCCTACCACAATTATTGTGGCAGTGTAAAAACTTTTATTGCCTTTGTGGAGTCTCCAACACAGGTCAAGCCGGCTGTAACTCGTATTTCAATGTGATCATTTTTAACACATTTCCGCATTTAATTAACCCTTTAAAAACCTCTTTATCTATACAAAATCCTCTCATTAAGTCATAGGGGTTCTATGGGGTTCTAATTCAAGCTAACACACCACATGCATCAGCTCATTAAACACCAATAAATAAATGAGCTACATTATCAGGTGTCTGTGTGTCTGTGTTTAGCAGAAGCTGTGAACATAGCCACTCGCTTGTGCGGAAGTTCTGGTGTGTGTTAGCAGCAAGAAAATAACTCGGCGTGTCCCACTAACATGATTAGCACAACACTTTGTGGTTTGCATCAAAAAATAACCAAACGCCATTGTTTAAGCAGTTTATTTTGGTCGTTTATAACCCCTATATTTAGCCACTGTGGCTTTTGAAGAGCATGGAAAAGGTGACTGAGTTTGTTTTTCACTGCAACATTTCCTGTGTGCTGCGAGGAGAGGAAAACCGCACGCTCTGTGACGCGGCAGCTCGACACACAGAAAGGGCAAGTCAGAGGCGTGGAACACAAGACAGCAGGAAAAGGCCAAAAAAAGAAAGGAAAAAAAAACCTCAACTCATTGTTTGCTTTGTTAATCAGATCTAAAGAACGCCTTCCTATTGAAAGTGCAGGAGAGTTAGCACTGCCTTCAATATCAGAAATTCTGATACTATTTCTGTGGTTTATTTGAGATTACAGTCAAAATAAACTTCTGTGTACGTGAACGTATGATTACGCTTGGAGTGCTCATGCTGTATACAGGGCCAAGTTAAAAACAAGTTCTGTGCAATATTGAGTCACATATAAATTTGTTTTTAATTGTAATTTAATTATTTGTTTAATCGACCCTACTACACATTATGATGTGGTCATGAAATCAAAATGCTAGCACTTCAAATAATATACAAATTTAATGAAATTGATTTTATTTCAATAATTCTTTTATTAGGCCTTTTAGATAACAATTCTATTTTTTTTTTTTACTGAATTTTTTACTTTTACCCTCATTAACTGTATACTGACATACCTACAGCTGCTAGGTATGCTATGGCAACTAAAAGAAACCCTCTTTACATCTGTACTGAGCAGAAAAACATTCACAACACATCCACATCGTGTTGTTTTCCAGTCAATTAAAAACCAGAAATCTCTCAAAGGCTGGAGAGTTGAAGATTAATAAAAAAATCTTTTACATTGTCTAAGATACTATGAGCTTCTTGTGTGGGGAATAAATTGTCCTTTAATCAGAAATCCTCTTGCAGGAATGCCATCCCCTAGAGAATAGGATCAGTCAAACTTACAGTAACAGTAAATGATCTTCATGTCTAGTTTAAAATGGATGTCTGTTCATGATAACAGAAAAATTGTATAATAATAAAACCCTAAATTATTTACTCTGCCTCTCAAAGACCATGGAAAATAACCCACTCTGTTTGATCGACTAAAACCAGGAAGCAGAATGAATGTGTGTGTGTGTATTTATATATATATATATAATATATATATATATATATATAAATACATACATACACACAATGACCTGGGTCATTAAATCACGTCGAGTCAAGTAAATACAATGTAAAAATTCTATTCCCAAATGCCTTCCTAGTTTTACATGCATTAAGAGACTAAGCAACCACTTGTTAAAAATGAAACAACTACACAACATGAACAAGATTACTTACTCATAATTAAGCATGACTACCTCTATTGAATCAGAACATTTACAGAGTCTGTGTTCTAGAGCTCTCTATCTACATCATGCCAAGAAGAACGGGACATTAACTCTGACCTTAGAGAAGCAATTATTCTAGTGTTTCTTTCATTTCTTAACACCAGTTTGGCCAGTCAATAAAGCATCAGAGATGAGTGTTCAACCTCAGTACACACAAATCGAAACTGAAAGAATTATTCGGAAATTGTGACGAGTGTGTCTGCAATGTGTGTATGAGTGTGCTGCATTGTGCTATAGTGTATGGGGGAAATCAGGAAGTTGGTTTAGGGCACATCCTTCCTGTGTTCTGTAGCTGAGAGAAACACCGATCTAGCATGGGCTTTACCAAAAGATGCCTTTCATTTCCTGTGTGCCATGAGATAATTGCTTCTAGATGATTGGAGTTTTTATTGGATTTTTTTTGAGTTGCCCAAAAAAAATAAAAAAAAATAAGTACTGGTGTCTTATTTGGTAAACCCATGAAAACAGGTAGCCTTCTCAGTTTCCAATAAGCACACATGACCCTCTATAAATCCATAGATAGCATTGAGAAGCGTGTTCCAAGCATATCTGCAATTAACGAGAGGTCAGCTTGTCTACTCTACGCCGCCGAAGGCTCCACATCGCACGACCAAGGTTGCTATGGGGACTGGAAGAAGTGCTTCAGCATGCTCCTGAAGAAGGTATTGAGAATGTGTTCCAATCAACGGCTATGAAAAAAGGAATGTGTTGGCAAGGCTGACCTCTCTCTCGCTCTCTACACCTAACTCTCTCTCTCACTTTTCCTTCTCACCCCAGGGTCAGGCTGACAGCGTGGACTATTGAGTTATTTTAATCGACTTGTAGTTTCCTTCGCCAAACGCATGCCTGGCAGGCTTGGACCTCTCGTGGATGGGATCAGTCATTTTTTCCAGCATCGCTTGTGACACTGTCCGCACAAGACTTTGGCTCTCCACGGTCTCAATATGGCAGTAGCATTGTGGAAATGTGGCCACAAGTCTCGGGACCCGCAGGGAGGAATGGACGGCTGGATAAGTGACAGGGCTATTGCTGTGGCCGTCTGCTTGCAATACTTGCCCACACACACACACACTTACACACACTGTGTGCTGCTGGAAGCGCAGGTTACTATCATTGTGCAGCCATAGTGACACAACAGTTGCAGAAAAAACATGTGGCAGAGGTTTGGAGTTCTGAATAAGTGCAGCGGAAGCGATGTGACTAAGTCATGCAGACATTTTAATTGCTCCTTAATGACGTGAAAATATTACAAACATCAATCAGAACAAAAAAATGAATAAAGAGACTGATGAAACAGACTGGTGATGCCACCGAAAACCTTTTTCCCCCTGCTTTTTTTCCTGCTAAGTTTGCTAGACACTTCAAATGCCATCCTCGCTTCATTCCTTTCACTTATTTCTGTCCGTGTGTGCTGTGTAAATACATGCTGCTACTTGCTCGTGCTCTAAGCTCACCTCTGACAAAATGCCAAGGTGAGGATTTGACACAGAGGTTTACAAAAGGACAGGAGAATGCTGACACAATTTAGGAGGAGAGAGAAATGGGAAGAGACGGAGGAGACAGAGCAGACATAGGAACTTAAAAAAAGAGGTTTAAACTTTTCAGAGTGTGTAAAATGGATTGGCAAATGACCCCCAGGCAAAGCAGGCAGAGAAAAAAAGCCAAAGAAAAAAAAAACAAAGGCAACAAAACATGACTTGGGTAATGTGTTTTTGCTGTAAGTGTCATCTGGTGGGTTTACTGAGACGAGTGATTGAGTGTCGAAGCTTCTCATGAGCATTTTTTTTTACCTTCGCGCCGTCTGGGTGCAACATGAAATGATCTCAATGTCAACATCATTCTCTGAGATCCATTTCAGAGAGCTTAGACATTAAATCCCTCACATACATATTGCACTAGTTGTCTTGTGTGATGTAGAACATGGGAAATAAGTAGCCAGTGGTCCAATACAATACAATATAATACAATAATTGTATGAAACATTATAATTGCATACTAGTGCTTTTGATACCTGCACTCTCTTAAATGAGTGCCAAATTTACACATTAATTCCAAAAACAGTACAGTCAGGTTTAGTATCTGATATTTGAATTGGCCCTGCAAAGAAAATATAGATTACAAAAACCTTTGCTGAAAAAAATGCCTCAAAATATCCTCAGAAAAAAGAAATCTGGATTATTATTGTTTTTCAATGATATTAGTTATTATGCTTTAATTATTAATTATAGTGAAACATGATAACCAATGCCTAGAATGAGCTTAAGGGACTAAATTGTATTATACACTATTTATGTGGCTATTGCAGGGGCAGGGTTGACAGGTCGCAGCAAAATTTTAAGACCGACTACATTTATAAAAGACCCGAAACTATCTTATAATTGTTCAGGTGTCGGAAAAGTATGACTTTCTGTTTCTTATTCTTTATAATAGGGCACATGCATTTTTATTTTTGCAGTATCTGCAATATACCTTACCTCACAATTATTACCCAGTACTGCCATTATCTACTATATATTCTCACTCGAAAAATTCAACTCTCCCGATCCTTGGAATATATATATTACAAAAGAAATGTCACAGACTTCGTCTGCACTTATACTTTGCCTTTGTTTGTCATAGCTTTTGTTTGCTTTGTCTGATTTTGGTGTCTGCAGAGGACCCCACACTCACCTTTCCAAAAGAAACCAAACAAACAAACAAAAAATAACTGTGGTTTTGCTTTTAATATTCCACCCCAATCTTATTCCAACAACCATTTTAAAGTTAATACTAAAACCATGTAAAATTCGTCCAGGTATCGCTTTCAGTCAGAAAAAAGGTCAGAAGGGGATTTCTATTATCTGTAATTTTCTTAAGCAGCTCTGACTGTAGTTCTGACTTCAAGGCAAATCACAGCTTTGGTATATTAATGGGCAAGTTCTAATAATGTTACTGTTTCCATAGGAACAGCAAATTCACTGGGACTTGTGTGGCGGAGCTGTACATGAGTCTAAAATTAAATATAGACTTCTAACAAATTAAAAACATGTAATGAAACCAAAAGATTGTAATCATGGATATGTCGAAGCATTCCATAAGGAGAAATAAAAAAATATTACAATAAATATTTGTACTTCTGGTGGAGGCTAAACTGCTTTTCGTTGCTGTGAACCTGTACTATGCAAAGACAATGAAGTTGGACATTGTTCATTTTAGGAAAGAGGAAAGGCTGAAAGTAAGCAGATGGTGGAATAATTTAATATAACAACTGATAACAGAAACTAACTTGTTTTATGGACACATAAATATAATAATAAATATAACCATATAGTGTACAAAGTATTATACGTAATGCGTAATATATATAATAATAATATATATTATATGGGGTCAGAGCGCAGTGTCAGCCATTATATAGCACCCGTGGAGCACAAAGAGTTAAGGGCCTTGTTAAAGGGCCCAAGTGTAACAGCTTAGCAATAACTGAACCCCCATCCTTCTGAATAGTACCTCAGAGCCCAGAGCCTGAACCACTTAAGCTTACCACATATCCCAGCTTTTTAGGAAGCAGTCAGAGAGCGCAGGGTCAGCTATGTTACTGCGCCCCTTGAGCAGATAGGTTTAAGTGCCTTGCTCAATGGCTAAACAGTGGCAGCTTGGTGGTTTTAATCAACCTTATGATCAGTCACCCAGAGATTTAACCACTGAACCACCACTGCCCATCAGCATACCATTAACCGCCATTTTAAAATAGGCATCTTAGAAAACCATACTCATTTATTTGGTATCAGTACTTTTTTGTCAGTGCTTATCCCAGAAGCAGAAATTTACAGTTTAATATTAATGGGATATTCATTAATATGAATAATAGAGCTCTAAAAGTTCTAGCTTTTTAAAAAAAACTTTTTCTTAGGACTTGTGAAAATGAAACTAAAGACAACTTTTTCGTATTAACTAAGGATGCATGGCAGAATATGAAGTTAAAATTAAAGTTAAGCATCTTGACTAACCTTGACCAGTTAGATTTTTACTAAATGTTTTCGAGGCAAATGAAAATTAAATGAAAAGTTTATTGTTGTCATCTAAATAGAAATACGGGACACCAAACACATGACTGATCCATGACATTTAGTATGAGGGATAAATTGTAGGAATAAGTTACTTCATTGCTAAAACAATCTTTTAAATGTCTGTGACTAAATTATTGCTAACAGGAATATTTTATTGCGATATTTTAGATAGTTGGAATAGAAGTTAATAGTACTGTAGGTTAATAGTTGGTTTTTATTAAACAACAACAATAGTGTAAAGGGGAAAAAGTCATGCTAAATCATTTGGAATAAAATGTATACGACCAACCAATATAATGACTTAATGCACTCAACTTTTCGGCAGGATATAAATTAAAACCAAATTAATATATACTGTAATGTATTAATCACTATCTACACTCAAGGTTATTTATTTAAATTAAATCATATTTGAATTAATTGATTTTTTTATTTGATCCAAAAGAACTCTTTAAAGCCCATAGTCTTTATTCTTGTTCGTGAATATATAGTATGAGGTCCTTTATACTGAAGAAGTTGTCCACATCTTAAAAGAAAACAGCCACCGATCCAGGTTTTTAATCTAATGAGAGCAAAAAGCAGTGGCATGTTTTGAAGCTAACGGTGACAGCCACAGCAATCGCAAGAGAAAGTTCACCACATGCCTCATTTCTGTCAGAATAAATTTTCCTCTCTCTGCAAAAGTCTGCGTGGAAAAAAACGAAGTGGAGGTACGTCTTTTATACATTAGCACTGATGTTTCTTAGATCTTTAAGACTCCAGCAGGGAAACAGGCAGACTCAGAGGAGCTGAACCTCACACTGCACTAGAACCTGGTGCAAGAAGAATGACATTTAAGTGAAAACATCGCTCTGCCTTCTCAAGCTTTCATCTCCCTCATTTGTTGATAGACAGGTGGAACGTTGCTGGCTTTTACACAATTTCCCTATTATTAAAGAGTAAGTCACTAAGCCAGAGTTCCTGCGTTCACTTTGTTCCTATTTTAAAAACCGTGCACTTTTGAAATACACGATGTCAGAGTTTGAAAGAGAATAACGCATTTGAAATGCTAAGGGAAAAACGTAGCAGTGTCAATAATTTATCGACTCGACTAAGAAAATGATGAGTTTAATTTTGTATACTAGTATCGGAGTAATAAATGCATTCTCAGAGTTGCTTTATTAAATGCATATATTCTATTTATTCTTTATCTAATTATCTTATAGTATAATGCTTACGATTTATTACTTTGACACTGTTAAACAATTAATTTTCTCACATCACTATTATTTTGAAGACAATAATTGCATTTTTTTCTAAGACAAAATGCATTAGGAATAAATAATTAATTAGCCTTATTCTACAGTGTTGTTAAAGAAAATTAGATTTTAAATGCATTTTAATTTTTTAGATAATTAGGACTCAATTTGAAATTATAATTTAAATAATATATTGATAATTGTTAATAGTATTTCACATAACAGATCTGTAGTACATGTCCTTATATTAAGAGTCAAGACAAGTGGCTTCATTGTTATTTCAACCATATACAGCACATGTCTAATTGAAAAGAAACAACTTCCTCCAGGGCAAAGGTGCTACATAAAACAACATAACACAAGATAGCACAAAGTTAACTAGAACAGACTGATACACAGGACATTACATGAAGTTACATAATGAGAAAGAAATATATAATGAATAAACCTTTAACAGGTTTTGGATTTGTGCTTTATCTAACTAATAAGAACCCTTAACCCCTTTTTATAAGTTCCTAAAATGCATAGTGTTACCAAAATATTAGAATGATTATAATTTTGTATACATTCACCTATATCTCCTATCTAATCAACAGGATGTTCAGGGTGACTTCATTCATACATGCTGTATACAGTATTGTCAAGCTCATTGTATGCATCATTATTGTATCTTTGTGTTCTAAAATCTAATCTATAGTGATAAAAATACAAATGATAAAACAGGTTGGTATTTATCAACATTTTAGTCAAAAGCTGTTGTGTGAACGCAGAGTAATCCCATGCTGACAACCTAGTTTCTGAGTCCCACATCATGTTGAAAAGGTCAGCCGATGAGTCACGCAGAAAGCCCACGTCTAAAAAAACAGCAGCATTCTTCACTGAAGATGCACAAACAATCGAGGTGTCGCCTACAGTATACAGTTAAACTATTCTAAAAAAGTTCACAGTCCAGTGCGGTTGGGGGAAAATACAGAAACCCACCTACCCAAGGGAAAGGATTAGTGTATGAAAGTGTGACAGGATGCTGTATACGTATATATACTAATTATAACTAGCAGACCACCAACTTGCTCCAATACCTTATTTTTTACTGTAAATAGAACACGTATTACTTTCTATAGAAAGAAAACTGAAATGATGATCCGCTGTGGCAACCCCTAATGGGAGCAGCTGAAAGAAGACGAAGAATAAAAAACTGAAGAGTATAGATTAAAATAGCTGTAGTGTCATTGTACAGTATAACAAAGTTATGTTTGCATCTTCCTGTATTGTATTTTATATTGTTTCATCCTGAAACTAAATAAAAAAATAAAAATAAAAAGTGTATATTATTCAAGTTGTTAAATAATCAATATTCAGCAAGCCTGAAAACACAGGAACTAATGGCAGTTAACATAATACACATGATTTTTTTTTATTCATTTATTTACATACTGATTTATAACTCTGAATAGGTTAATAGGAAGAAGGGCCTTTTGATAGCAATGTGTTTTCAGAGTCCAGAAACAGTGCTCATTACCCAAAGGCCTCTGTTTCCATATTGTGAAGTTTTCTCATCAGTAGGAAATATTTTGGATAGTCAGGGAAAGATGAATAAAGCCAAATACAGTGCAAATCCTAGAAGAAGACTTGTTCCATTCTACACAAATTTAAGTCTGGGGGTGGGAGTGGTGGTGCTGGGTGCTTAGTCTGCTGTCTAACATAACAATGATCTCAAGCAAACCACTACAGCTGGACTGAAATGGTCCATAAGCAAGAACCTGGATGTGTTAAAATGTCCCAGTTAAAGCCCAGTTCTGTATCTAAGAGAGAATCTGAGTCATGACTTGAATTTTTTCCATTCACCACTGGTCTCCATCCAGTCTTGAGGGTTGAGGAACAGATCTTGAGGAATTATGCCAAGAAGAACTGGCAAAAATATAGCTCAAAGTGACATATCCTAGAAGAATTGTCTGCAGTTGCGGCAAAGGTGGTTCTATTAAGCAGACTATTGATTTAAAACTATTGAAATCATATGCAACCAACATATGGAAGGATATATATATATATATATATATATATATATTGCACCTTCATATTTAAATATTGCTTTTAGGGATACTATGTAAACCAAATGGTACAAATCCCAAGTTGTAGTTAGTTGTAGCACTAATATTGCAGCTCGAGGGGTGAATACTTGCAAACCACGGTCAAGTTCTCTCTAGGAAACTGACAATTAAAATAAAATAACACTGGCAGCTTGGTAGTGCTAGGGCTCAAACCCCTAACTTTCCCATCATTATCCCAGAGCCTTAACCACTGAGCTACCACTTTCTGCTAATTAATTCAGAACTTTGTCTAAATTAATTATACTAGGTAGCAGTAGTGTAGCTGGAAGAATGTCATTTAATTGAATTTACTGGTGCATGATTACAGCCCAAATTCCTAAAGTTAAGGTCATAGGTCAGCTAGTCTGCATCAATACAACATTTTTTTATAACATATATTTATAAAGGATATACAAGGATAAATAGTCCATGAGCAAGTAAAACATTTTAAAGTTTAAAGTGCATCTTTAAACAGAAATATATACTTAGATAACAATATTAGCAGTATTTAGCAGTCAACACACACACACACACACACACACACACACACGCACTTATCGTTCAAGACTTGCAAAGAAAATGGCTTTAATCTAAAATTTGTGCACTTTAACGACATACTACATAATGTGTTTGATCAATGATCTGTAAATCATCTATTCCACCCCAATATTCTCTTCCTGTCATGTAACGCAGAGGGCTGCCTCACTGATGAGATTCCTGCACTCCAGGCATAGTAACAGTCTGTAAAAAGAACCATGAGTCATGGTATTTTAGCAGAGGGGAAGGGTTGTGTGTGTGTGTGTGTGTGTGTGTGTGTGTGTGTGTGTGTGTGTGTGTGTGTGTGTGTGTGTGTGTGAGTGGAAATGATATGGCAATGTTAGTTGTTAGTGAGTCTTGGTTGCTGGCAGAGTTTCGTCCTCCTCTTTATGGTTTGGATAGACGCTCCTCTGTGGGTGTGATGTGAAATAAGTTTAACTGTTTCCTCGTATGTTTTAGGTTATACGGATTTTAGCTGGAACAGATTTTGATCTTGTTTTAGAAATGGGTAAAATATATTAATAGAAAGAGCACCTCCTATTGGTCAGAGATCAAAACCCTGGGAATTAGGGTTAGCGAATGCTGCTGCTCTCCACAACCTTTATATACAGTATATATTGACCAATGAAATTGGTCAAACATTGTTTGTACAGATAATGAAAGACATCTGTCTGAAACACATCTCTGTAAAACTTTATGTACGGTGCACGTTACAGCTACTGGACATTTTTTTTGTCTTTGCTGCCTACCATGATTTCTCACTATGGGTTAGAAAAAAAATGAGACTTGAGGTTTACATCTGTACCAAGTTGTCAGACAATATATGAAGCTCAAATCAAGACCACATGCTCCAACATGACCACGTCTTTAGTAAGTGTCTGGTCATGGTCACTGTGGTTCATACAGTGTGGTTAAAACTAGTTTGCTTATACTTTGGGAAATGGATCGCTTTTTAGTTTGACCTGGCAGACACATAAGAAAAAAAACTCCTGTTTTAGACTAGAAAACGTTCCCAAGCAAAGTCCTAATTGAGACTAAGTTTGACTGATAAGGACAACTGATGAAGAGAATTCACATACCAATCTGACAGTGCTGGCATTTACTGTATGTGCCTTGCTGAAAGGATTTCTGAAAGCATAATGATAGGTTGCTAAAAAAAATACACTTCTAGGCCATGCCCACTTTGGATCCATTACAGCTACAGACAATGCATTTCGTATAACACTTCAAGTATACATGGTGTTAACTGTTAAATTATTTCCCTGCTTGCTTATTAGAGGACCAGATTCTTTCTGTGCACTTACCTTTGCTCGAAGGCCATCTGTCAGGGTCAGTCTTTCTCATTCTCTTCACCTTCCTTTACTAACTTGGTCAATTTATCCCAAGTGTTTAATTAGGCTGATAGAATCAGAGTAATGTTCATGTTTAGTGCTGGTCCAATGGCTGACCCATGTTTATCTCTGCTCACAGCATTTCCCTTTTTCTTTTTGTTGAGATAATGATGCTTGTTACTGTTGTGACCTGAAGGTTAACCAGATTAGAACTGTACCCTGAGGCCAGGAGTCTTTCCAGAAATAAAGATCATTACTTGTTCGCTAAGTCCCAGATAAAAAGAAATTCTTGAATTATACAGATCACATCAAATTATACAGTCATAACTCTTAGATATACACTTGTATGTAGTGCTAAACGTCCCTGATTCCAGGATTTGAAAGGTCTGTAAGTTACATCTTCATTTTATAGAGCTGTTGTGAAATTTCTTTTTCTTTATCAGCTAAACTCATGGTGTCATATTGAGTGCCTGTGAGCGTGGCAGATCTCTGACACTCCAAGCCCTCAGTGTGCCTGACTGAATGGAGATCTGTCAGGCTGGAATTAAGACGTTTCTGCGCTGGTCTCTCAGTCTTATGGGACCAGCTCACTCAAGCCTGTCTCATCTCGATGTCCTTTGCTAGCAGTTGCCGTGGAAACCTAGCGGTAACAATTCAGAAGCTCGGAAAGTGAAGAACAATATTGACTCCGGTGTCTAAATGCTTGATGCAAGGACATCGGTTCCCTCGCATCTTTGTACACGTACCTCAGCAACCAACATCACAACACAGCCTTGCGTTCCTCTCAAATTCCAGAATATGGCCAGAAAATGTTTCCTTGTTTCTTTATAAAATTCTTGTAAAATACAAACACAAATTGCAGCAATTCCTTGTTAATTATTATACAAGGACACAAAGTCAAAGCTAGGTTCTTTTTAAAAATAAAGCAGGATTTTTTAGAGTTATAGTCTGAAATGTGTAGGTGAAGGAGTGACTTATTGACTCTTTATCTGTTATAGAATCAACAGGTCATGTTAAACCAAGCTGCATACTCACATACACACGTCTCTATGCTGGTACCGACACTGGGTCATTTGACCATTGATCATTCAGTTTCATCAAAACATTTTATTGAAGTCTAAGGTCAGTTGTAGAATTCAATCTGAAAAAATTTTTGTGCAAATTTTTTAAGTAAATTTTTTTCGCTCCATTTTTTTCCCAATTTAGTTATGTTCCATTTACTAGGCATAACATTATGACATTATAACATTATGAGCAGTGAAGTGAATAACACAGATTATATCTTCATCATGGCACCTGTTAGTGGGTGGGATATTTTTGGCAGAAAATGAACTTTGTCAAAAATAGAATTTTTTCCTCAAAGTTCATGTGTTATAAGCAGGAAAAATGGGCAAGCATAAGCAATTGAGTAAGTTGGACAAGGGTCAAATGGTGATGGCTAGACAACTGGGTCAGAGCTTCTCTAAAACTGCAGCTCTTGTGGGCTGTTCCCGGTATGCAGTGGTCAGTATCTATTAAAAGTGGTCCATGTAAGGAACAGTGGTGAACTGGCGACAGGGTCATGGGCGGCCGAGGCTCATTGATGCACATGGGAAGCGAAGGCTGGCCCGTGTGGTCCAATCCAACAGATGACCTCCTGTAGCTCGAATTACTGCAGAAGTTAATGCTGTTAGTGCTCGACAAGTCAGGACTTTCTTGGCAGACACTTTCTGGACACTATTCCCATGATTGCACTTCCTCAGGGATGTGAAATCTTTATCGAAATGTTGCTAATGTTACATTAGAGGCAGCTAAGTACATTTGAAGGAAAGCTTTATCTATGCTATTTTGAATACATGATCTCACAGATGCTTATGGTTGGCTAGTGCTGCTCTGATTGACAAGGAAAACAGTAAAGCCATCACTTGCATGGGCAAGTTTGTTCTTTCAGATTCTCAACCATGGATGACAGTTTTGGTCTCCATTAAACATAAGGGAAAGCTGTCCCTCTGGAGACAATGCTCTTTGTAAATTGTGAATTAATCTGTAAATCTCTTTAATTTGTCCTTTCCAAGATAAAATTCACACTCCATAATTATAGTTTATCACCTGAAGTCAATATCTGATTTCATTCAAGTGACTTTTTAATCAACTAGTTTCGTAGTCTTTTCTTATTATAAAGAATTTTATTTTCTGCCGTAATCATATAGATTTGTAACATATTTGGTGAATTAGATGAGATTAGCAAAGAAAATGTTGCACTTTTCCTTTAACACGCTCTAATCCTCTGAAAGTATGCAGAAAGAAATATCCCCAATGCCATATTTTCTCTCAATAGCTTATCTGGAGCTAGAAAATGGAGATCCTATAATCCTCACATCATTTAAGTGCATCCACAGATGTAGCTACATATTCAATATTTATGAGATTAAATCGCTTTATATCACGAATGAAATGCAAATACAGTCCAGATTGAATAGAGAGCAAACACTTGCATTTGTTTTTTACATAAATTACTATAAGGACTGAAATATGCATTTATATTAATACTTAACTAATACTTTCATAATGATGAATTCATAATGTGGTCTAATCCTGAGCCCATCAGTGGGTAATGAAGTGCATATATTACCAGCCTCTGAGGCATATAGACTGACTGTTCACTTTTGTAAGAACATCTGTACACCTGTTCGTTCATGCAATAGTCCATGCGGCGGCAAACACAGGGCAGAATATTTAGCAAATACAGGCCAGGATCCCAAGGATATTCATGCACAGCAATTTTAGTCAGAATGGTGCAAAAAACAAAAAAATGTAATGCCCATTCAGTAGGGAGAAACACCTTGTCAATAAGTGAGACCAGACGAGAAACTTGCCCAGATTGGTATGAACTGACAAAAATGCTATAAATACTCTATAAATATATATATTTCTAAATGCTACTTGATGCAGAGATTGTTCAATTTAAGTGGTAGCCTGATAAGACGTGAACTTTCATGAGAAAACAGCCTAATAACAAGTCTTTTATTACTTTATTCAATTGAATGCTTTATCTCAACACAAGCTTGTGATTACATTTTTTTATAAACCTTAAAGCATCAAAGTAGCTTTCTCTTATCCACATTCTTTCTCTATTATCCTTACCAGATCTGTTTCATGTCTCCTTGTGTACCAATCGGCTACTGTTTTTATTTCAGAGGGCTGCACCTTTGGAATCCTGGATGCTGTGAGAGAAACCTGCGAGTGATCCGGGGTGACAGCATGACACAAGGAGAGCAATTGCAACACACACACATTTTGCTGTGACAGGACAAAGGCTTGAGGAATGCTGCGACCTCAGGCTGCGTAATTCAATTAGGACATGAACATACGCAGTGGAGGATCAGTTTAACTAAACGACAAACACATGTAGAATCATATCACTTCAGGCAATCACAAATACACACATGTTTTACAGATACAAGGAATAAATGACGATGCAAGTCTACACTTCCTTGAATCGCATGTCTATCATAAGAGGATCATATAATCTAAACACACATATCACAGTGACAGATATAAAATTCAGCCCAGATTTTTTCTTATGCATAATACGCCTGAACATTTTGAAAAATAGTACTAACATTTAATATATAAATAATAAAGGTCACAAAGTATAAAATGAGTTTTGGTGAATTTGCTCCTCAAATTTATCCAGGTAAATATATTGTATATTTTATTTTGTGTTTTTATTATTCGTATACATTTTGGTTTTGTTTATTGTTTTTTCTACAACTAGTAATTGACATTTTTAATCGCAATCATTCTTTTCTTACTGTAAAATAGACTTAATCAATCAATTAGCCAAAGTAGGTAGTAAGGATAAGGATGTCAGCTTTCAGTGATTCACTCATCAAACATTTAGCACAAAAGCTGTGGGGATTTGTTCATGGTTGCAATCAGTATCACATACAATGTGCTTTCTGACGCTCTTGGACACACTATTATCCATTTTTTAAGTAAAAAAGGATATGACATGCTTTTTATCTATAGTAATGGCAGTCAATCTAAAGCTAAATTACTTTTTTTCACATTCTGCTTTGACTACTGTACAAGTGGAAATTGAATAAATTGAATTTCAGACTGCATTATTCTTTTTAAGCGAGAAACTGTTGAGGAGCACTACAGCAAATTACTTTGGAGGAGGAGAGAAAATGAGAGAGAGGACATTTTGAAAAGTTTTCAAATTATGTTTCGTATAATTTTTTCCTTTGAATGGCTTCTGGGAAAAGACACTTAAAACTGTCCATGTATTTTACCTTCTTTGTTTATATACATGATCTACATTTTATACACCTGACTTTTCCAGCTATATGGGGTTCTTCTTCAAGCTATTATCACTAATTTGAAGACACTCACAATTTTATAGGATGAGTTTGGATGAATTCAAATTGAACTAAGTGACCCAAACCTGTTCTAGAATGAAAATGCCCCTATGCACAAAGCCAGCTCCATAAATATATGCTTTACATAGGTTAAAAGATCTTTAGTGGCCTGCTAAAGTGCTCTGACCTCAACCCTATTGAAAACGTTTTACCTTTAAGCTTCCTCACCCTGCATTAGTACCTGACCTAAGAAACACCCTTGAGGCTGAATGAGCACAAATGTCCATACTCACACTTTAAAACCAATGAAACAACTTCCCAGAAAAGTTTTGAGGCTATAATAGGAGCGAATGAGGTCTAAAGGTTGAATAGAGTGTTTAAAAAGCACATACAGTACCAATCATAAGGTACTGTGTATGTGTATATATATACACACACACACACACAAGCATTTTGCAACCCCGATTATCTCTGGCAAAACTCCTTCTCCTTCTCGCATTAGGGGTCACCACAGCGGATCATCCGTCTCCATCCGTCCCCCCCTGTCCTCTCCACCTGCCTCTTTCACCCCAACCACCTGCATGTCTTCCTTCACCACATCCATAAACCTCCTCCTTGGTCTTTCTCTTTTCCTCCTTCCTGGTGGCTCCATCCTCAGCATTCTCCTACCAATATACCCAATCTCCTTCCTCTTCATATGTCCAAACCATCTCAATCGAGCCGCCCTCTCCTTGTCTCCAAAACGTCCTACATACGCTCTCCCTCTAATAATAACAATTGGAGAAATTATTTTTTGAATAGTATGATAAAAGTAAGTATAAAAGAAATCACATCTGCATTCAAATGAATCGTACCTACGAATATATACGAAAATATACCAAGTATATTTTTTATCCATGTCTAGTTACACTTAAATGTTGGAATATAATAAAATTTGTATATTTGCATCTACAAAGAATTGTTCCGTTCTACCTCCTTGTTATTTTTTTTGGTTATTTTAATTATTTATGTAGTTTGTCATGCTACTGATATAGATGCAAACACTAAAACTCCATGAAAAGCAATTCTTTCAGAAAAATTCAAAACAATGACAAAATGCGAACCAAATTATGGCATGTGCTTTAATGTTCACAGATGATGTCACATATCATCTACATATTCATATAATTATACTGTACCTCTGAGGTTCTTGGGGTAGTTAAATATCCTGACAAAATATCTATTTGTTTTAATTCATGTCTTACTTTTGGAAAACGTCTTAGTCATAAATTCGAAACATTTCACAAATTTGTCTTTGCAAAATTTTATTAAACAAATGATTCGATAAATAACATCAATTGCCGTTGAACCCAAATTTTCCCCAAACTAAGTGGATTTCCATCAACGCTGCATGATGTGTAAATGCTCCTGTGAACGATTTATGAATACACTCCTCCATATCCTGTATGATAAATGAGACCCGATGTACATAATATTTTATTTTTATGCAATCATTTTTTGCGCATTGTCCTGAAGGGTACCAATAATTACATAGCAAGCTTTCCCCACCACTCACACACACACACACACACACACACACACACACACACACCGGTGTAGCCTGTGCATTACATGGTACTCCATCACACATTCTCCAAAGCAATAACACTGTTATTGGAGCTTTGTCTGCCTCCATCTCTCTCTCCCACTCTCTGTCTCTTTTTCTCGTTTCACTCTCCTGTGTTTGTTCTCGCTGTTGGACTTTGTGTCAGGCGAGTTTCTTTTATTTAGCCTGTTGATAGGTCAATGACACTGGGAGTGTGTGTGTATGTGTGTGTGTGTGTGTGTGTGTGTGTGTGTGTGTGTGTGTGTGTGTGTGTGTGTGTGTGTGTGTGTGTGTATTCTGAATCGAAAATGCCCTGCTACTTTTTTTTCACATATGTTCTTTCACTACTGTCTTTACTTTTCCTTGGAGCTACTGCCCTGGAGCAGCCCACATCATCCCCAATTTACACATACACACATGCACACACAAACAAACACACACACACACACACACACACACACACACACACACACACACGTGCACATGTTTGCAGGAAGCGCCTTAGAAAACATCACAGACATAAGAATGCACTTACAGCCGATGAAGCCTCTGCACTTCACCTCATCCAAGGTTTGCTCTCCCTTCCATTCACCGACACTGGCTGTGGCCTTGTCCTCCTGCACAAGCAAATATTCAATCGATCACAGGAGATTAAGCAACCTGCACCTGAACACACACACATACACACACACACACACACACACACACACACACACAGGCGTATTAACAGCAGTCCCTTGACTACCACCTGCTTAATGAATAACGTTCATAAAAGCTCAGCCCTGATGAGCATCACGCTGTAGACGTGGTATATCAGCAATAATAAGAGTTTACATTTAGCCAAATAAACAGTTTTTTCTTCTTTTTTTTACATTGAACTTTTTTCTTTTTTTGCTTTCCAAACAATAACTGCAAGATCCAGTATGTAGGTAATAATGAAAAAATAAAAAAATAAATCCCTCAGTGGTGCACACAGACTCAGGAATAGCACAGGGGTTAAGCGTACCATCTGGGAGTAATTAATACTTAATTATTGTGTAAGGTGCTGAACACTCATTAGAGGTGGGGAGGGGGTCAATCAGAAGCTCCTTCAGCATCCTGCCTCCTCCATTTTCTAATGAAACAACAAAGACAAAAGATTGTATCTGATTTTTTTAGTTATTAAAATGTTGGTGGTATATGTTTCATGGAAGGGGTGGAGCTAAAATAATTGCAGGATGTAAAGGTGTGATAATTTCGTACTACCACAGCTACAGTCAGGGTTGAAAAACATTAGCCTTAAGTCTGCATTTACCTGCAGATTCACTTATTCAAGCTACTCTGCGTTCCTCTGAGAAACGTATATCTACATTTACATTACAAGACAGCAAATCATAAATTTACTTACGTGCCTTCTGACTTGTAATGCATGGCCCTTTCACAAACAGGGAACTGGGCACTGTCAAAATAGTAAAAGTATAGCGCATCTACCAAAAATAATTATATATAAATAAATTGGTTTTTAATAATGCAGATATGTTAAAACTATGCATCGAGATACATAGATCTTGTATCCGATTTTTTTCCACACCTTAACTTGAAGACACCCTTATCCAGAGTGACTTACATTGATCTCATTCATAGAACTAAACAGTTGAGGGTTAAGGGCCTTTGCTCAAGGGGCCAGCACTAGCAGATTGGTGGAGCTGGGATATAAACTCATAACCTTCTGATCCATAGTCCATTGTGTTACATAAGGCAATGCTGATATTTGTCACATTTTTGCATCACAATGTATAATGTCACATATACTGTTACATCCCCACCAAATGTGCATTTTTTGTGTACTAACAATGCTTTACGCTGGAAATTTCTGTTCTTCACAGACGGCTGGCAATCACAGACTTTCCAACATGCAGAAATGTGACTTAAACCTTTAGCATCTCCATCAGTGTGCTAATCATAGACACTGTTGTGTGAATGAAACACAAACTTGCACATACTCAGAAGTAAATGCTAAAGATCACTGTTTTGCAACAAGAACCCACAATTTATAAAAGATTACTAACACTATCTGGTTTGTTTATTACATAGACTTGTGTAGTTTTCTACAAAAAATGGTCTGTTGGAAATAGTTTTAACAATAAATCAATGCTGGGAAATTATCAAGAATGAAACAAGTGGACCCCTGAAACACACTGTGATTGTTTACTTTTAGTTGCAGTGAAGGGTTTGGAAAAATACACTATATATAAAATACTCCTGAAGATTTGAGATGCAACATTAATGGCAGCAATCATGACGACAAAAGTAAGATTTGTGAATAAAATGTCTGGTTATAAATTTGCTCAATGTTTTTCAGTTCAGCTCGACGGCCAGGGATGATTTGGCATTGACACATTCCATCCAAAGGATGCTGTTTTAATCCTCCAGGTGTGCATGAAGTACACAGGAAATTATGTGAACCGTGTTGTTTGCGTGGTGTCTCTTCTGCACACACAGTATAATCCAGCCTTCCGCCTTGTGTCTTCATTCCATTCGGTGTTATTTTATTCATTACATTTAGCAGCCACAAATGAGTTGGTATTATTATATTATTTTTAAAGGTAAAATATTTCAGTCAACTGTTTTGTCGTGTAATAACGAGGAAGAGGATCCAAGTGCAGATATTTAATCTGCAAATGCACACATGAGCCATGAACAAGGAAAAACTCAAACCTGTTCGACACAGACAATCACCGTAGAGGGACAATCACAATAGAAAGAGTGTGTGCCTTCATTTCAGTGACAGTTGAACCATGAATGTGATTCAGGTGCAAACAGTCATGTTATATACAACATAGTGATACAGGGTCTGATGGCCAGCGCATTCAAGACCAGAAATTTGAAATGTATTCAAACCTTGGTTGAGAAAACCTGTTTATATGGAAATGGAGAGATGTTAACCCATTTTGAACCTAAATGTGTTAAAATTATTTTCAATGTTTACTGATTTGTTCAAGGCTTTTTTGGTATTTGCTTTCCAAATCTTTGCTTCCCTTTTGAATTTGTGTAAGAAGACCGGAAGACTGAACAAGAAGAATAAAAGCTGTTGACTAAGCTCCCTTTGTGACCAATTTAAAATGTGCAAAGCAGCTGATTTGTTGATGAGCTGATGACTTATAATGGCAGCAAACGTATGAAGGAGAATTTACTGAGCCATCATGCAACACTGCGCTACTGAGACACTAATGAAAGCCCTGTGGCACTGGGTATTCACTCGTCAGGACAAAGCATTCACAGGAAAACAAAGAGAAAAGCACCTGAATGTGTGTTTTTTTGTTTTATCCTGTGTTCTCCATCATGTTGATTATAAGGACTAGATACTCTGAGGTCCAGCCTGAGAACTGGGTCACATTAGAGTAGAATTATTAAGATCCATTAAGTTTCTGTAATTTTTTTAGTCAGATCTCATTTGTGATTTAAATCAGTGACCTTAATATTTAGAACTTTTTCGAACTGTTTAAAAATAAGTGTTTAGCACGTTGGTGTGATTCATCTTACCGCAAAGGAACGTGGCCAAGGAAGCATTTATCGTTCCAAAATACGTTTCACACTTCGTGGGTTGCATCTAGAAATCCATCAAGGTCTCTTTCATAGCATTTCAATACTGTCATTTTCTTCATGCCATTTCTTAGAATAGCAAGAGTGTCGATGCTGGCATTTTCCTCCTGAGGCAACGCTGTCACTGGATTATGCTCAACCATTTAGAAGCCAATTTCTTGGGAAAAGTTACACATTTCTAACCTGTACTCTGTCAGGATTAGGGACCTGAAATACTTTTTTTTCCATCAGCCACTGCATCTCAGTGAACTATAACATTGCACATCTGATTCACAATTTTTATATTTAGCACCTGTATGAAGATCACCAAACTTAAGCCAACAAGTATGTCTTTCATTCTGCCTGCCATTGGCCACATTCAGATTATGTCTATCTTGCCTATGTGTTTAGTTCTTACACCCTTTTTACACCCTTTTTGTGCAAAAGAATTTATTAAGCCTCTGACAAAAAACAAATGGGTTCAAGGCCACAAGTCATTTTAGCTGAGATTCAAACAAATACCGGGGAGATGATAGCTTAGCGGTTAAGGCATTGGACAAATCCCAGCCAAAACAAGCTGCCATTCCTGGGCCCCTGAGCAAGGCTTCACCTTCTCAGTTTCATGAATGAGATCATTGTCATTGATCAAGTCGCTCTGGATAGGGGCATCTAAAAAAAATGCTTTAAGTGTAAATACAAAACAAGTTTCCTTGGTTTTACAATTTATGAAAGTTTTGCAGCAGAATTTAAAGTTGTAAATAATGATATTAGTAAAAGATTCTTGCTGATATTAACTAGCAATTTGCAATGTATTACATTTTTTTGTTTTTATCAAAGGCCAAATAATAGGATACCCATCTGTTTTGGTGGTGTGTTTAGCACTGAATTTATTTCTGATGTCACACTCTACACTAGATGTTATGAAATAGACATGCAGTGCTTAAAAATTTTGCATTTGTACAGTATTTCTACGTTTTATGGATCTTTAAGAGATGTAATGTGCCAAATTTTTTAATGTGCCATATCTCAAAAACGGCTTCTCACCCTGATAGAACATTACAATACAATGGTCACGACATAGATATCAGTCACTGCTGCCCGATCAATTTAGCTCTAAACTAAAGCCCAGAGTCACAACACAATCTCAGTCATCTGTCACCGGAATCAGCTCCACTAGACAGCAGGGTGCTTGGGTTCAATCCACACTCATTAAAATCCAATACAAAACAATTACTGTATCACGAACTTGATTTAGCGCTAAATGACTTTTTAAATGGATGAAATTACGAAGGTGGCAGACTTAGGAAGACGATAAGTTTAATGCAATACAGCGCTGATTTTTTCACACTCAGGCTCTGGAACGTTAGGAACAGCACGTTCCACAGTGAGGGTTATATATATATATATATATATATATATAT
>MU551577.1:6314900-6374900 GCA_024362625.1 Silurus asotus
TATAATAAGCATAGCCTGGCTTTGTTAGTTGCCTATTCATCCATCATGTATTTGTCTGCTCATTATCTACACATATTTTCTTGATTTCTATATATTTTTTCTGCCCGTCTGCAATGCTGTCTCAAAAAAAAAGACATTTATATCAAATCAATTGATAGTGCTTGGTGATAGAAGTTAGTCAAAGGTGGAAAAAAAAAAAATGAAACATTAACAGTGTCACTGTTAGCTGCAGCTATCATCAGCATGTCATTAAAATCAGGACACAACAAACATCCTGGTGTGTTGATCCAATGTTCTTGGTATTGCTATAAAAAATAATTGCACACTTTTATTGAGTGGAGCCAGCCCCTATAAATATTAAATTATGATTAAAAAAAAAAAAAGAAAGAAAAAATAGTGAACAAAACAAGGAGTACTAAAAATGCAACAACATAATTGGTCCTATAAATGATACCTGCAACAAAAAAAAATAACATGAAAGATATGAACATTGATGGTGGTATTACAAGGGGATCTTGATGCTTGAGTCTAAACATTACAAGCTGGGATTAATTGCTAAAGAAAATTGTGTTGCTTTTTAAAGAACATGATTGCCATTAGCACGGTGCTGTGTTTAAGATGATTCTATGTTTATTGAAATGATTATCACTATTCTTAATATTATTCCTGGAATAGAATACATTTTCACATATAGATTTTGCAAAAAAAATTATTTGTATCATTTTGGTTTCTTAACAGAATCTTATAACATGGTAAAGATGCATTCCACTTGTCACATGTACATTACAGCACAGTAAAATTCTTCTATTAATATAGCCCAGTGACGTTAGGAAGCTGGGGTCAGAGCGCAGGGTCAGCTATGATACAGCACCCCTGGAGCACAGATGATTAAGGGCCTGGCTCTAAGGCTAAAAAGTGGCATATTTAATATAATGTAACCAAGAGTCTAAACCATTAAGCTACCATCTAGCCTAAATATTCTATTCTGATGCAAAAGTTTGGTCAGTTCTAAATCATTTGTTGCCTCATTAACAACTATAATCCAACTAACAAAAAAGTTACAGTTGCATACAGTGAGACAGTGAGTTTCCACCTCCATTTTTGACTGTGGTTGTGGGACAGTCCACTAATATTTTCTCTCCTGTTCTCCATCTTACGTAAGTTCTTCTGTTAAAGCCAGAAGTGTCACATTTGGACAGAACTTTCTTCTAGTCATTTACTGTCTGGGTTAGGGTTTGTTTTTTGCCTTTTACTGAGTTTGTTGCATAAAAACAAAAGAAACATGCATGTGTCTCAAAAACCATGAAAGACTAGGTGTTTCGAAACTTTTGTCAGGCACTGCATATACGAATATTGTTCTTATTAAAAAAGAAAAAGAAACTATACGTTTAGTCCAAAAATACGTATGCCGTATTATAGCCTAAAAACCCCTCAAGCTCTGTTTATGCAATCTTTCCTCTTGCTATTTTCCAGCAAAGGCTGTGAGAATAAAATCAGGAGAAGAAAAACAATGAATCATTTGATTTTAGCGAACGGAGACAAGATATACATTTCAGTTACATAGAATGCTCATAATACTGAAGCGCATAAAATAAGCATTAACACCCTTCATGTCCCTTTCTGCACCATTGCTTTGCATTGTTATGAGGCAACATGCACGGAAAGCAACTCTGTCATGGTCAGACACCCGACTGTCCTCAGCGGTGTAAAAAGGTCTTCAAAATTCACTCGAGCGTGACTTTCCCGCAGGGGACCGAATGTCCTAGCACCGAATGAGATCATTAAAATAATCAGATTACAGCAGCAGAAGGCAAGCAGAATTACCAAATTTGTTCTAATATGTACAGCCTTTTATGCTGCCAAAGGATGCGAGCATTCAGGTTATAACACTGCCATAGGAGTGTAAAGTAATAGTGACAATTACAAAGTTCCTGGTCACTGAGTGTAAAACAACATGCAGTATTTAGAGCATCCTAATTTCATGCATTTTGTGAAATCTCATTTGCTTCAATATAATTTAATATATAGTTTAAAAATGTTTCTATATAATAATGTCCTTTGAGGCAGGTAGTTACAGCCAGCTGTAATTAGTACATTCTATCATCTAATGATCTTTATTGTGCTTATAAGAAAAAATGTATTATAAAAAAAATAAATAAAACTTATTTCTTCAGGTAGGTTGGAATATGAAATCAAATTTCCCCAGCGTCCTCGACTGTGTTCGCCTCGCACTGTCACCTCAGGAAACAGGTTCGTTTACACCGATAATCATACTACTTATCAAAAGCCAGGCAATTAATTATACTAAACTCAAATGTTTTTCATTAGATCTGTTAAATTATGAACACACCATCAGTTACATGGAGCTCTGCGGAGATTGGAGACGATTTGATTTTCGTTAATGAATCCGACACTGCCGTTTTTCTCCTTCTCTTTTTACCATTAATTGGATTATGATGGCAGCTATAGAATTACATTTGTGACAAAAGAATTGTATGTATCTACTCAAGAAATGAACAAAATAATACAGAGATTGTGAACAAAAATACACAATGAGAAAGTGGAAAAGCACTCTGGTTATGGACTTGTTTAAAGTACATTCTTTGTTTTGCGCAAATTGTGGGTTCTGAATGTACTGCTCAGTCTTTTAAAATGTTTATACAAACACATATATACACTATTTGGACAAATGCATTATGACACTTGACCTTTCCATCCATATGTGCTTCCTCCAAACTGTTATCACAAACTTGGATTTACATAATAGAGGTGTCTTTAAATAGTAGTATAACATGACTTTTGTCACTGAATGAGCACAAATCTTCACAAGAACACTCCAAAATCTAGTGGAAAATCTTTCTGAAAATGTTAAGGTTATTATACCGGTAACTAAATGTGAAATCAGATGTTCGAAAAGGTGTCCAAAAACGTAGTTTACATATCTCTAAATTTTCACATTTCATTGACATGTCATTGTGTTTAGGAAGGTGTCACTGTTTTCAGCTCAAAGTCAATTTCTTCTTTCTCATTAAATATTTTAGTTTTTATTCTTAAAAAGTTGAGTTTAATACTTTTAGCACAAATGTATACACAGCTCATAATAATGTTATAGCAAAAAAGAATTATTCCTCCTCAAATATTAACAGTGTATTTTATTACTGTAATAATAAAAAAGAAATCATAAAGGAAATCTGTAAAAAAAAAAAAAAAAAAAAAAAAAAAAAAAAAAAAAAAAAGAATTTCTGCTTTTTTAACAAAAGAATATGTCCAACCGCTGAGACGTGATGTGTAGCAGATCCTACAGATCATCCGGACAGTCAGAGAGAAACAGAGCATCAGACAGGCACATTCTCACTGATCAACTTTGGTCATTATGCAGAACCATCACTCCTGAACTGACCTAATTATAGAAGCCAGCAGGAGAAAGGAACAGAGGAAGGATTCGTATGGCTGCCATTTTGGAGGGAAAAGTGAGAATAAAAAGTGCGAGAGAGAGAGTTTTAGTCTTCACCTGAGATGCCAAGCTGTCGGTGTCATCATTTTGTGGCAGTTTTTTTTTTCCTCCTCAAAGTTTTAGCAGCCGTTGTTAGACACATTCATTATTACAGGGTCTAATGAATCCTCCAAGGTCCCTTTATTATTTAGCATTGCCGTATCGTATGCATTGCAAATTTGCACCTGGTGGAGGTTACCCTCTAGAACAGGAGAGCTGTACAGACACACCCAAAAACATCCAAAAAGTTCATATATATATAAGATGTAGCTTCTCACTTCTTTAATGCATATTAAGTAAGCATTTTTTATTTAAATACGGAGGGACCATTTACACATTTCCAAAGCTCTGGTAAGTACACTGTATAAACAAAAGATTGTAAAAACATTACCGTAAGATTTGTTTGTGTTCTTATTGAACATGCCATTCCACTATAAGTTCTCCTTTATCCCTGTTCCATAGTTCCACTTTGCTGGAAAGATGCTTCTCTAGATTTTGGAATGTTCTTGTGGAGATTTCTGATCATTCAGCCACAAGGGTGTTAGTAAAGTCAGGTAATAGTGTACATGAGGTGAGGAGACCCGGGGTGCAGTCAGCATTTTAATCCATCCCAAAGATGTTCAATTGGTTTGAGGTCAGAGCTCTATAGCAGGCCAGTTAAGATCTTACACTCCAAATTATATCATTATAGAGCTGGCTTTGTGCACAGGTGCATGCTGGAAAAGATTTGGGTCTCCTAGTTCAAGCGAAGGAAAATATTTCATGCGAAACAATCCAAAGACATCGTATGCAATTGTGTGCTTCTAAATTTGTGATAACATTTTGGGGTAAAAAAACAGAAGCTACTGTTACTGATAATTTTAGGTTCTCTTGAGGTTTTTTCATTAATGCCATCTCAGAGAGTATAACAAACCTATACTTTCTTTTATTACCACTTTATTTTTTTAAAACTGCTTTGAGACAATGTCAGTTCTTAAAATTGTTTGAATCTTGTAAGAATAATTATTAATTACCAAGAATTTATAGACATTTACCTTGGAATTTATAGACGTTTTATTAAAACATAAATTACAATAAAAGATGTGGTTTTATTTTTCTTTCATTTATTTATTTATTTATTTACTTTTTTGTTTTTGCTCATTTTGCTAATTATCCACTGTGAATTAAAGCCGAGCACTTAAGGATCCGATTGAAATCACAACTATTTGATCCGTAGCCCAGAGTCTTATCTACTGATCCACTACTAAGAATACTTTCTTTCTGTAGATGTGCTGATTTTCTCCTCACAAAGTTAATACTTACTTTGATCATTTTAAGGGCGTGCCGAGTTCCTAATGAACATTTTTAGAAAAGCGTGACCCTGCATCTATTGAACAAAAGGGAAAAACTATTTGCCATGTTTCATATCAAATCAGGCCACAAAACTGGTACAGGTTTTTGAGAAATCAGGAATACAGTTGTATACCAAATGCATAATTATAATTGATATTGAATTACTAGCAAATTCATTATCAAGATATTGATACATTGATGATGGTAAATTGAAATACATTTTTGTGATTTAATTTTAACTATTCTGTCATATCTTTCAAACTTGTAGGACTGTAAAATCCTTTTAAGTTAAAATCTTTTTCCTGTTTTCCCCCTGTTTACCAAAAAAGCAAAATGATGCATTTATATCACTAACAAATATATATGTATACACTTGTTACACAGCAAAGCTAAACATTCATTGTTGGATTTTTAAATAGAAAATTTTCTACTTTAATGTATGATAAGGGAAGGAGCCCGGGGTTTTCATGCCATGTCAGTAAATATCGGAGTACCCCCATAGCATGAGGCTACCACCACCATGCTTCACTGTAGTAAAGGTAATCATTTTTTGAGCAGTACCTGATATTTACCAGAATTTTTTCACCTATGTCAAAGCAGTCATTTTCTTTCATTTAACACCAATAAAACTTTATGGTTTTTTCACATCTTCAACAAAATAAATAAAAAATATACAGTGTTTTCTGAACCACATGGATTTATTTTTGGTCAGACATGCAATCTGAATTGTGGTACTTCTTACACCTTATGCTTTTCTATGTTTGAACAATAAGCATTTTTGCCATTTGAACCAAATTCCACACATATTCCGAGAAACTTGTTGCATGTGGAGAAATAATTTGAGAAAAATATGCTCTTTTGGCAAATTTTGAGTGCTAACTTAGATACTTTGTATCACAATGAACAGAAATTAGTGTCACTAACAGCATTATATTTTGTGTTTTGGGACGCACAAGACTAATCTAAATGCGTTGATTCAGGAAGTGTGGCATCTGAAACCACTCGTACCTGAAATGAACGTTCGAATAAAGGTAGAGAAAGGAGGCAGGGAGCCGATAAGCTGTGATCATTGGCTCATGGGGCAGGTAGGACAGCAGAACAAAGCTGCTCTTTTTTAGTTAGAGACAAGTAGAAAAAGGAGACAGGAGGACAGGAAGTTCGCATTTGGCCCTGTGATGGAGCAGCATTGAGAGGTGAAACCTGGTGCATTTTTCACTGTCTTGAGTGAAAGTCTGTGTGTGAGTTACAGAAGTATTCTGACTTATATTTTAAACATTACATTATGCTCGAATTCAGAAGAACTCTGAGTAGAGACTAAGTGTGTGTGTGTGTGTGTGTGTGTATGTGTGTGTGCTTGGTTTGAAACACCAGGAGGTACTCTGTAATGAGCAGGGTGGTGGATCCATCACCGTCTCCTGCAGACGAAGGCAGCACAGGAAGCAGATTCTTTATGACACTGCTGCTATTATCACAGCGAACACACTTTTTTCCTACTGATCGCAACCATGTAGACGCATTCATCTTTCATCACCTTCTCCCCCCCCCACCAACGGAAACACAAATACAAGGAGGAAGGGTGATGAACTTCTCTGTAATTTCATAAATGTTTTCTAGAGACATTACACTAATAGTCTGCAGCCTCTGGCATCTGTATAACCATTTTAGCTTGGTACAGGGAAGTCTTAGCTCAAACTGGTACAAACTGAAACAGGAAGCAGATAAAAGTGATTTGACATAAGTAGCTGAAGAAATTTACACCTTTGCCCTGTATATCCTTTATCCTCCTCATTTGACCAATTTGGATTTAGAATGATAGACATGAAACATTTATACAAGCACATACAAATAGAGGCATGCAATACCATACATGCATACATACAAATACATACACACACACACACACCTATGCTCATGCACAAACTGCTGAGAGCTCTGTAGGGAAGAGGCAGGAGCCGTCGTGCTCCGCCAAGTGGAAAACTCGATCTTCTTACCTCAGCAACTTCGTACAGGGAAGCTCAGTGGAAGGACATATGTGCGAGAGAGAGAGAGAGAGAGAGAGAGAGAGAGAGAGAGAGAGAGAGAGAGAAAGCAAGATAGGTTGGAAGGGTTTATAGCTGTTGGTGTTCAGGTGAACTATTTGGTACTGTTCTAGTAAAATTGTTCTTCTCATGCTGAAATGAAGGAAATTTGATACATCTGGCATCAAATGCTTTAGATAGAAGGACGTGTTAAATTAAAATAATTTCACACTGGCAAATCCAGCAAGATGAAGTGTATGAACAGCTAGATGTTTTAGTTAAACTGCATAAAAAAATTAAAATAAACTGGAATGCTGGAGGCTTTTTGCACTTGGTTGCAGCCTGGCTATAAGTTATGACCGTTTGTACTAAATATCTACTGTAGCAAAGAAATATAAAAGACATACAGTGTATAGTAACATTTCCAGGATGTATAAACAGGGGGTCCATGGACATGACAATTCATCTTCATCATTATGTTCCATTCAGATTGATATGTGTAAGTTAAAATGAGTTGAATGGATTTTAAATAATCCATATTTTAGTAATTCATTAATGAGTAACACATCAGGTAAGACTGTACAAACATTTCATTCCTGACTTTTACCATTTCCCAAATCCTTCCAAAACCTTTAAAGCTGAGATTAAGTAGGAATTGTCCATATAATAGCATCATTAGATCTCTCTAATCTCTCTAAGACACCAAAGGGCAGTTAGAGTCTTGTTTTATTTCAGGTCACACCACCATCTGTGGTGCTTAAAAGAATCCTCATAGCATGATGGTGCCACCACCAATTTTCACTTTAGTACAAGTAGATCATTGATGAGCAGTAGATGACATTTCTACCAGAGTTGTTCCAGTTGTTAAAGATGCCAAGTTCCATTTAATTAATTTGATGTTCTCCTAGGAACCAAATAAATGCTTTAGAAATGGTTTTATGCCTTTGTCTAGATCTAGGTATTGACTTAAACTGATCAAGGAGGTCAGACATGCTCTGTGAATTGTGGAATCCTTTACAATTATATTTTGGTAATTTGAGTTTGTCACAGTCAAGGTCTTGAGAGTGTCTAAAGTGAATTTACTTGAACCTAATTTGGTGTAACTATGAGTCTACTATGACATTCGTTTTAATGGCACTTGAAAAAAAAAACTACAATTATTAGATTAAAGTTGTAGCGATACGAGATAAAAATTTAAATGTGTTAAATAAAAATGATTTGCAAAAAAATGTGCATTTTATTGATAGTTTTTAGTTTTCTGTAGCTTTAGCATATATATATATATATATATATATAAATCCTGGCCACACATTTATTTGTCAAAACACTCACACAGGTAAAAGTCAAGTTCATAAATCACATAACCTACTCTCCCGGGTTTAAGGGCTTTTTATAATGGTGTCAAATGTTGGTGACCTTCATCCATTAATCCTCCATGTTTCTCTCTTTTATTCTCTCTTAATGTAGCTCTATTTCCCTTTTCTCTCTCTTTTCTTTCACTCTAGCTTGCTTTTATCTTAGTCTATCATTCTGCCTCTTTCTCTCTTGTTCTCTCTCTTTTATTTCTTGACCTATTGTCTTGATCTCTCAGTCTCATTTTATCTCTCCAGGTATCTAGATCTCTGTCGGTCTGTTTCTCGCTGAATGTTGAAAATTTGAGCTGCGCTCTCTGTAATATTCGTAGATGCTTAAGCTCTCTCATCATCCGATTTTCCAAATGATTTGCCATGTTTCATAGGAGTGCTAAGTCCGCTGTCACTTCTCTCAAACTCATTTCTGTTGTGAGAATTAGTTCAATTTGCATTTTATAGGCCTCATGAAGCCTCAAATGAGCGTCGCCTTGGAAACAGTGGCATTACGTAGCTAAGCTCTGAGTTAATTTTTATTTTTTTGCTCTTTTAAGGAAAAGACGGTGGACTGTGTGATTATAAGTGTCAAACTACAATATGCAATGGGAGGACTACTGCCATGTTGCGCCAATCAGGCTTAATATGGTGGGTTGACAAGTCACAATGGTGCCAGTCAATGTAGTGGAAAGTAGCTATTCTCCCCAGAGGCCTTGTTCACACACCAGGCCTATATATAGTCATATAGTCCAGCCCTTATGGAACGTGCCAAGGAACAGCAATTAGTGGATAATCAAATCACGCTCGTTCCATGGTCAGATGACAAGCATGCTATTTAGCTAGTCAGAGATGATGTGCGAGGTTGTCCCTCCAACACTCGAGCAGCTGGCTTTTGGGTGACACGTTGCAAACTAGATTGTCACAGGGTGGAGGAACTGTCAGAAGGCTTCTCAGTACTTCTTGTAACTGGTAGGGAAAGTGCGTGTGTATGTGTGTTGGCTGCTAGTTTGATAGAAATTTTGCTAGCACTTTTGCCCTGATGACACTGTCCTATCTCTAATCACCGATTGCTTCCACCTTGCTGCTGCTGATGCAAAAAAGAAACAAGAGCGTTCATTAAACTCCAGGTACTTGCCATTTGCACGTCTGCCCACTGCCATGGCGATAAACATCACGTTGGAGAAGCGGTGTGATGGAGCCTCCAATCACCGGCTCTCGCCATTCAGAGCACACCTGCATAATTGCCACATCTGACCTTTTCCAGTCTGTCTGAGGCAAAGAGTGAGCACTCAATCGAAACAGCGGTATAAATAGCGGCTCGTTACATCGCAGTCGAGGCATAAAACAAATCCTGATTTTCATACCCACTTTGATTTCATCAAGCAGCACACCTTTCCAAATGAAGCGCGGCTCATTTTACCCTTAACACGCAAAATCCGAAAGCGAGGATTCATCGGCCTCGCTAATATCTTTGAGGGGAAGTCGGGCGCAAATCGATTCTTGTGTAAGTCTTGCTCTGGTTTTTCTTTTTTTGTGTGAGCTCGAGTGCGTGAAGGGGTGATTAAGGAGTCAATTCAGTAGCATAATTCAATTCTAAATCCCCTCCGCCACCCCTTGCCACCCCCTCAAACCTCATTGTAACGATCCTGTGTGTAGCTAACGCAGATTACTGACAGCCATTCTCTAAGTAGGGCAGGAGGAAAGGAAAAAAAAGTTTCCTGTCGAAAGCAGCTCCAAGCCTTAATCCATAATTTTCCTCAAAGCTCGGCAGCTATCTGAGAGCCGATATGCTCCTGTGTCAACATGCAGGAGATTTCTCTTCGACGTATACACAAGCGTTAGCCAAACTGATTTTTTTCAAGAGAATGTATGCAAAGCATGCGAAAAAAAAAACTTGCTGAATAAATTTCACTAAACATTATCGCATTATACCCGAACACACACAATCGCACATACAGACACAAAGAAAAACTATGAACCAGTGAGGATCACAATTCTGCATGATTAGGCAGGCTTATGGTTTTGAGCTTATTACAACCGATTTTCTCTACACCCCCCCTTTTTTCTTTACAAGCAAGATAATTCATGGGGTAAGATTTGATAGCTCAGTTTCTTTTCGACTAGGATTTGCCACATGTCTGATAATGCGATATATATCTACTTGGCAAGACATTGTTATGAAGGAAGCGAGGATGAAAAATGAAATAACAGTGCCTGGGAGAACAAGAGGGTCATATAAATGCACAGCAAACGGACAGCTGTAATAAAACCTGCGTCTTTTCTATCTAAATACACATAGGAATTCATCTTACACAATTGCTCTAAACAGTACAAGTATGAATACGAACTGTCTTCTTCAAACTGTGTAATAATGGAAGAGAGTGTGGGAGGGAGAGTGGGTGGATGTTTTAATGTGAGAATTAATAAGGGTTAGAGCAAGCAAGGTGCATGGATATAGTGTATGTATACATTACCTACAGTAAATGTGGGAGTGTGTGTGGGGGGAAGGATTCTCCTGTTAACCATTCAGGGATCCCCCTGGAAACTGCAGCCCACACGAGTCATTAAAGAACAGATTTGCAAGCAAATGCATACATACACACACACACACACACACACACACACACACACACACATGCACGTACACTAACACCAAGTCTTTTAAAGCTCCAAAAATCATTAAAAGATGTAAGAAGCAGACACTGGTAAACACAACAAAAAAAATCATTTGTGCCTTACGGACACTTGTGCCTTACGGACATAAAATATATGGGCAAGTTTGACCTTAAGATTTGTATGCGCTTTTTGAAAATCAATACCACATTTAGTCCCATTTTCTGTTAACCTCCATTCATTTGGGGAGAGGTTCCATTTCCATTTTGGATTGTACTTGTAGAGACTTGTGCTTATTCATCCACAAGGTTGTTAATAATATCAAGTACAGATGTTGGTGCAGTGAAGAGGCCTGGGGTGCAGTCAGCATCCAATTCCTCCTGTACAGTAGGGTTATGGTTAGATCAACCCTACTGTCCAGGATATATATATATATATATATATATATATATATACAGTAATAATATATGGCATGCATGTCATAACAGTCACACAGTAAAGGTCAAGTTTATAAATCACATAAATTACTTTGTCTCGCAGAGAGAGGGCTTCCTTATAATGGTGTCAACTGGTGGTCACCTTCATTAATTAATCCTCCATATCTCTCTCTCTCTCTCTCTGTCTCTCTCTCTCTTTCTCTCTCTGCACAATAACTATCCAGTTCATGACAAAAGCATGCCTCAGCGTGTACCACAGCACTTTGCCAGCTGTTAGTTTTCACATTGACCTTGAGATCAGTACTTCATTTTTCTATGTATTTGACATAAGAGCGTGTTCAAGAGGCAGCATTTTCACTGCATCATGGAGAATAATCATAATCATTTGTGGCAGTGGGTCCTGATATTACTTATACTGCAGCAGATATAGACAGTTGTTTCCGTTTTTTCCCCATCAAGATGATGAAAAGATGGAGCAGCTACTAGCACAACAAGAAAACACAACAAGATTATAGACAGAAATGCAGAAATGCAGAAATCTTCACTTTGTTGCATGTTACATCATTAAAGTGTGTTTAAGTATCTGTACTTTCAGAGTACTTCATATATTTGAATGTGTACTTATTTTGTATTTTACTACATTTCACAGTAAAATATGTAATCCCTCAACCCTGACATGAATGCATAACAATTTTTTAAATGAAAAGCTGTCTGGAGGCCACATGTGTAACCGCACCATTCTGATATTTCACTGTACCACTGATTTTGCTATTAGAAGATATCAATTTAATTTAGTAGCCTTAGACTGATAATATAGCCAACTGTGTTTAGAATCTAGAGTTGTACCAAACGATGATGTCAGGATGGAGACTTAAAAAAATGTATAAAAAAAGATTACGAAGAAAAGGAATGGAAGACCAAAGA
This sequence comes from Silurus asotus, assembly GCA_024362625.1. Classification (NCBI taxonomy): domain Eukaryota; kingdom Metazoa; phylum Chordata; class Actinopteri; order Siluriformes; family Siluridae; genus Silurus; species Silurus asotus. The sequence goes on from MU551577.1 coordinate 6,327,064, forward strand.
CACTAGTGCAATAAGATTGTACATGTTTGGACCCCAGACATGCCTTGTGCTTTGAAGAACAAGACCTGAGATAGCTTGCAGGAGTGTAGTCCTGAACCATGATGTGTAGATAATGTAGTGCAAAGCCCTTTCTCGACTTCGTGCAGCAACTGGAAGATAGTAGAGTAACCTTATGAACCAGACAAGCAGAGGCATTCTGAACTCTCTATAGAGGAGAGATCACTTACAAAGGGAGAAAAGCAGAAAGCTGCTGTAGACAAGTATAGAAATGCCCAGAGCTCATATAAGCAGTCGAACAGATTCTGTAGTCAGGATTGGATATGTTTTTCTGATCCTTTGAAGAGGAAAACTTTAAGGTTTTTTTTATGATTTGGTGGCTGAAGTGATGGGGTTGGAAAAGTAAATATATTGCCCTAAATTACAAGATGCTTATCCATATGTGTTGGAAGAACTGTGACAGATTTAGAAAAGATACTTTTTTGCATTGTCAAGCTACAAGCTAGTCTTAATACATAATTAATAAGCTACAGGCAAACTAGCCAGATAGTTAGCTACACTACACACTTTTTAACTGGTATTTTGTGTATTTTATGAAATAAATGACTAATTATTTTCAAAATATAAAATGAACCTGTTTTCTATAACAAGTAAGCAATACTAATCTTGGTTAAGTTTGTCTGTAGAATTTAAGAAGATAGCTAATTAACGCTAATGTGCACACGATAATCCATACTTTAAAATTCATTGATCAAGCATAAATTTATGGCCACCAGTCAGGCATAACTTTATGACCACCTGCCTAATATTGTGTTGGTCTGCTTTTTTCTGCCAAAACAGTCCTGACTTGCCCAGCATTGACAGCTTAAACTTCTTCAGCTATTTTAACTACTATAGCTTTTGCCCATGACCTTGTCCCCTGATCATCACTGTTCCTTCCTTGGACCACTTTTGATAGATACTGACCACTGCAGAATGGGAACACACCAAAAGAGCTGCAGTTTTAGAGATTCTCTGACCCAGTCATCTAGCCATCACATGTTGGCCCTTGTCAAACTCACTCAAATCCTTACACTTGCCCATTTTTCCTGCTTCTAACAAATCAACTTTGTGGACAAAATGTTCACTTGCTGCCTACTACATCCCTCCCACTAAAGGTGCCATGATGAAGAGATAATCAGTGTTATTCACGTCACCAGTCATAATGATATAATGTCATAATGTAATGTCTGGTCGGTCTAAACAGCTATAATTCAGTAATCATTGCTTTCTACATTATACTAACTTTTTTTACCAAACCATGCCTGTCATCATGTGCCTTGCTCCACTTGAACTAGCTTTTTTGATAAATGCACTATTTTACTCTTCAGACTGTTGACAGGATTTTATTTAAAAATAGTAAGCATAAACCTATGGGGTATCAGAGTTTTGTTTTCATCACTAGCTGTATACATTTTGGTATATATCATGATATTTTCCAGAGATGCACGCACCAATGTACAATATGTTATAAATTAATTGAATGCTGACTTGGTTCCTGACTTATCAAAAAGTTTAAGGCTATGTAAAAAGAAAATTGTGGCATAACTTTTTGTCATGCTATGCCTCTCTCTGTAGCTACATAATTGTGAAAATAGTTCCGTTAATACCATGGTACACAAATATGAGACAAAGCTAGTAGAAGTCAGTGTGTCCAAAGTATATACCTGGTCCAGCAGGGGCAAATTCTTGTCAAGGTTGAAGTTCTGATTATGGTTCTTAACGATATATTCGTTGGTAAGGCATATCTTTAATAGAGACTTAGGCAAGGGTCGATGGAGTTGAAAAAACAAACAGTGAAGGGTGTATGTGATCATTGTACCCATGAGAACCGGTTACTGAACCCAGTGATTTATTAGATAGGGTAGAAAAAGTGTGGCCCACATACTGACCCCTGAGGGACTTCTGAAGTAAAGCTGTAAGGTGGTGAAACTAAACCTCTCAAAGCCATGTGGTAAGATTGATCTTGTAGGCTTGCTAACAACCAGGCCACATCTTGACTCATATTTCCAATGTGACCAATAAAGATGACATAAACAGTCCTCCAGTGGGACAGACTCCAGTGGTGCATCATGTCACATTAGCATTGTGGACTAATAATGCTGCTGGACAGGTTCATTATTGGTCTTAGTGGGCTGTGGAATTAAGCCACTTTATTAGTTTAGATTATTTAATTAAGTTTGATATTATAACTAATAAATCTGTTTATACAAGATCCATGTTCGAAAGTAATAAGGACTTAATGTAGGATACAACATGCTGCTGTGGCTCAGAATATAAACCAGTTCTCCTTTATTATTATGTTAAAGTGAAGAATGTGATAATGTAAATGTGTATTAGGTCAAGCAATCTATGAATCCAGAAATAATCTATATTCCAGGAACATTTTTAAGATCACATTTAGATTTTTTGTACAAGACTCAGGGGGACACTGGTGCATACTGCAAAGTATAGAATAAAAAACTCAGTTTAGGTATGTATTTTTTACGTGATGAGTAAAACTGTCACCTCACAGCATTAGGGTTATATCCTGAGCCACATCAGCATGACCTTTGGTTAGAGTTTCTGTGCATGTTCTGCCATACATGGGGTCCTTTGATAAACTACGATCCGGTTTGTATTATTTCTTTTCTGCCACTAGGTATTCAAGGGCATCTATGAGCTCATGTACTGAATGCAGAAGATGGTGGATGGCATTGATCTGTTTGGTGGGTGGGAAATAAACAGATTTGTTTGAAAACAACTGGGGCAAAAACAGAGTCAAGTTTTCTCACAATTATGACTATTTTTTTCTAATCTGCTTGCTGCTTTTTTATCTATTTGGGCACTTGAGATAATTATTACTGTACATGAGAGGCTTTTTTATTCACTATTAATAGTCGATGAATATGTATTCTAGCATTGTTTTCTGTCAGTAATTGGGAATGAGTTACATTTTTCCAATTCTTTTATCCAAAGAAACATATTTTATCCCATAAATTCCAAACATATAGTAGAACAAATGAGGGTCAAAAACTTTTCTTTAATATAGTGGCCCTCTGACAACAATCTATTCTCTATCCCAGAAAGTTACATTCTAAGCTATTACAGCTACATCATTTGTTATGTTCCTGTGCATGATGTAATAATACAGTGACACACTGCCAAAAAACAACTGAGACGACAAATGTCCAATTATCTTTGCTCCCCTAAAATGCATACTATGTATAAAAAAGGGCTGTGTGTCCAATATGGTTTGCCAATACAGTTATAAACTCTTTTAAATTAAACCTCAAATTCTGCAATCTTTCCTTATGTTTCATTTAAAATCCAATGCAGGAATAGAGAGCCAGAAGACTGAACAGTTACAATCTGCTGTTGCTGATTTAATAAAGTGCTCACACAGGATCAGCATCACAGTTCATGCAGGTACTTTGCCCCGAAAAAAAGATTTTCAAAATCTATAGTGTATTTAATTTTAGCACCATAAATGTTTTTGCAAAACTAGCTTGGAAATAACACCTAATAATTTTTTTTGTAGTTGACCAATTTTTTTGCCAACTGCTGAAGCTCATTGGGGCATCTGAAAAATAAAACTTTGAGGCAACACTGCTTAACGTAGTGTCATGTGATGAATGGGAGGCAGATTCAAGTGCAAAAATATTTAATAGGAAAAATACACACACACACACACACACACACACACACACACACACACACACACACACACAAAACACACACAAATATATAAATATATATATAAATAACCCATATATATATATAAATATCCCAGTGGCGGGCGGTCAAGGCCAGCAAAGCCTTCTTAAACACTATCAGCAGCACTGACCTACATTTACAACCTAAATTCTATTATTTGTTGCATGAAATTGTATTAATTTATTCCCAAAAGTTTATTCTCTTCATTTCGTAGCATTTCTCTTGGCTGCACTGCTTCCAGAACATGTATGTGGAGGTTCGATTTTTTTGTCCAATCAGATTTCAGCCTCTATGTGCTGAAATGTCAATCTAATCTACCCAGGGCCTTCAAAGTCTGTACTGCTGGCCCTTTTACCATAGAGAATATTATGAATGGGTCTGTTTCTTTATTCAATCAGATTTCATATTCGCCTCACAGGGCCAGCTGGCTGGCCCAGAATTGCGTCAGCATTTTTCCCGTCCTTCGATTGGTTGGTCAGAGTGAAACTGTTACAGCCAAGTTTACCTGGCAAAACCCGTCTGTAGCTCTGCACACATTAATACGTCAAAGACTTTTTATGCCTACGGAAAAAATGTAAATACTTAAAAATCCACTTACAAGAAAAGCTAGACATCGTGAAGAGAGGTCGGCCAACCTCGAAGCTAACTAGCTTGTCTCAGCCAAGGAAAGGGTTTGCACAGTGGTACGTTGCGTTTTTGTATAGTATTGATGGTTTCTATAATTGCGATGTGATAGTAAATATATAGTAAATGATTTATATATATATACGTATATATATATATATATATATCTATATATATCTATATATATCTTCACATATAGAGGGTGAATAACATTTTACTAAAGCAAGCTCCAAACCTCTTCACTACAACCGCAACTGTGCCACCTACATCATTTGGAGCAGTTCAGAATCAATATTTGTCTATTACATGACAAAAACATTACAAATGTAAATAAAATACAACCAATTCATGATAGATGTATACTCATAATTTGCACCGCTCCTCAGAGGCTGTAATTCAGTGGTACCGCTCATATTCACTGGTCTGAAAGACAAGTCAAGTCAAGTCAAGAAGCTTTTATTGTCATTTCAACCATATATAGCTGATGCAGTACACAGTGAAATGAGACAACGTTCCTCCTGAACCCAGGTGCTACATAAACAACATAAAACAACAGTCACAAAGTGGTGAACAAACTCTTTCCCGGGCTGAGACAAGCTAGCTAACCTCTCCTCACGATGTCTAGTTTTTTTTTTTATTACTTTTAAATATGTCCGAGGCCAAATCAAATTCTCTACCACCGTAGGCTTAAAACAGTCTAACTCAGATGTATTAATGTGTGCAGAGCGCTACAGACGTGTTTTGCCAGTCGAACTTGGCTGTAACAGTTTCCCTCTGACCAACCAATCAGAGGACAGAAAAATGCTGACGCTATTCTAGACCAGCTAAGGCCCTGTAAGGCGAATTTGAAAACTGATTGGTTAAAGAAACAGAGTTATTTCTTTAAAGAGATTATGGTAAAAAGGCCAGCAGGACAGACCTTGAAGGCCCTGGGCCGATTGGATTGACATGGCAGCACATAGAGGCTGGAATCTGATTGACAAAAATCCCACATACACGTACTGGAAGCAGTGCAGCCAAGAGAAACTAGTGATTAACATAAGAACAAAGGACATACAGTAAACCTGACTGAGAGCAAAATAAAAAAAAAAATGACATTCAGCACACAAAGACTGCAGTTAACGATGCAGTTATACACATGCATGTGCTAATAGCATGAAAATGAACCAGGTGTGCAAACAGACAGGTGACATGGTCCTGTGATGTGCATTGGCTGATGGGAAGCATAAATTGTGACCTAATCCTGACAGATAAAGAGAGAGCAGAGAGAATGTTCCTGTTCTTCTTAGAATTTATAATGACAATCAAAGGGCTGCTTACACACAAATATTATGTAAGGAAAAATACTTTTTTTTGTATTTGCCTTTAAAATGTCTTGTTTGGCAAAGTGACATACTGTACACTATAGGGACAAAAGTGTGTAGACACATATGCATAAGGTAGTGATGTGCTTTTTAAACATCCAGGTTCACATTTAGTCCCCATTTCCTGTTATAATAACCTTCACTCTTCTGGTAAGATGTTCAATTATATTTTGGACAGTACTTGTGGAGATTTTGCTCATTTACAAACAAGGAATTTAGTAAAGGGTCTCCATTCAGGTAAAGTGAAAAAATAATACTACCTCATCCCTAGTGGACCATTGCCACATCATCCACTTATTTCTCTTGCCAATTTAATTCCACCCACCAGCCAGGAGTTATCATACAAGGGGAGGATTAAAGTTATCACATTTTCCCCAAACATTTCATGATATACTGTATAATGTATCACTGGCAGTCAGATCTAAAAGCTAGGTTACAGTAACTCAGACAACCACTCTTTACAACCATGGTGGCTAGAACAGTATTTGAAAATGCACATCCATCAAACATTGAGCAGACCACACTGGGTTCCACTAAATAAAGAAGAATCTGAGTCTACTCAATGTGTGAATCTGCATAACTGAGGACTTAAGATTTCTGAAATGTTCCCTATATGTGTATGGCCTGTTTAGAATTGCCACTGGACATAAAAGACACAGCAACAGTTAAACAGCTACTAAAACCGTCAACAATAAAAGCATGTGATGTATTTAAGTACTTTAGGTGATATGCTTGACATGATGGGCACGATATCTATGGTTCTCTTCGAGGTTGCCTTGGTAACCAAAGATTAGATTACGTAACAGAAAATTGTGAAAAATATCAAAATGGTGGGATGTTTTTTAAATGACTATTATTTAATTGGGTCATTTATAGTTACTCTAGAAGGCAGGTCTATTCATATTCAAATTCCAAAAAAACATTTTAATATAACTGTAATGTAATATCATTTTTTAATTCAATCCGATTTCACAGTGCATCAAAACAGGTACCTTACAAGTCACATAATATTTTGGTTTGTTTCCCTACAGAAACACCCTTACAGTGCCCCTGATTTCTTCTCTCACCTCATGATCTGGCACAATGCTAACATATAAAAGTAAGTTGCAGGCAGCAATCTAGGATAAGTACTCGGAACTCCATGTTCATTTATCTCTCTACTTTTTCCGCTCGAAACACACTCGATTTTCCCAGGTGCTATAGCTGTTTTTAGATCTGTAATTATTCAACATCTGTTATCATGATGGAGGCCCAAATCACATAGGAGGTGTATTGATAAGGGGTGTGTGATTTTAGGGTAGGTCCGACAATCAGGCTAGCAGATGTTCCACAACTACAAGTATCTTCCAGTAAGGAAACATGGCATAGACAAGCTTCATTTTTTGTGTGATCCTGTTTGCATATGAAACAGCAGCGAATGCTTAAACGGTGCATTGTGCTGTATGGTGCCAGGGTTCACTAAATATAGAAGAGATATGTTCTCAACTACCCTCCCTCACTCTTTCTCTTTCACTCTCTCATTTTCTCTCTCTCATCTATATTCACGCTCTACATATTGAAAAGGTCTGTGCAAATCGAGCACAGACCCTTGAAAAGCACTCTTGCCGCAATTACTGATTAATTACAGGGAATTAAAGCAATTACAGCTTTTGAAATATACAATTAACCATCACATTTCCTGTTGCAGCTCCGACTCGAGAATGTGTCGAGATTACAATGCAATCATATATCTTACTGTAGTCTTGGCTCTCACATTCCTCTGACACCAGGCTCGGCTACAGAAAGGTGCTTCTAAAAATCCTGCAAAACAATGAGTACTTTTCATTGCGTGATACATATTGAATTTCATACAGACAAAGTGAGTCGGTTTCAGCAGAGTAGTTACTGAACTGGATATGTTCACGTATTATACTGTCATTCCGACATACACTCGTTGATCGCATCAATAAGAACATTACTAACCTCATTATTCAGTCATGTGGTAGAAGAATAATGAGTAAAAGCATGCAGATACAGGTCCTTTCAGTTTTTAGAAATTGCTGATTTTCAGTTTACAAACAATTGTGTTTGGGGGCATCAGACATTGATTGCAAAAGTCAGAGCAGTATGTCCAGAGCAGACAGAAAAAACATAGACGAGCTCAAACCACCACTCTTTGCAACCAATAAGAGCAGAAAAGCATCTCAAATGGAATGTACAGCATGTAAAACATTGTCTAACAAGAGCAAAAAACCACACAAGGTTCCATTTTTGTCAAGCAAGAACAGGCATCCGGGGTAAAATGGTAGTTTAGTGGATATGATGTTGGATTTCTGATAGGAAGGTCATGGGTTCAAATCCCAGCACCACCAAGCTGCGACTGCTGGGCACTTTAACAGCCCTTAACCCTCAGTTGCTCATCTGTATAACTTAGTTAACTGTAAGTTGCTCTGGATAAGGTAAATGTAAGGATAAGGTCAACTGTAAATGTTATGTAAATTAATTATTACAGTGGGCACGGGTTTAATGATACTGGAGATTTAAAGGATGAAAAAATACCAACATTATGAGAACGTTCCAAAATACTAATTACAAAATATTAATCTGCATACATTGAAATTAACCTGATATGAATATACTTATCTGGGCTGCTTACAAATGCCACTGGACACACGTAAGCAACAGTTTGTCACCAAGCTTGCTACAAAAAATTGGCTTAGTTAATCTGGTTTAACAAATTCAATTGAATTTGCCAAACGTAGCTTCTAATTAAAAAAATCTAATATAAATCAAATCTAGTCTTCCTAAGATTTTCAGTTTGGCATCATGTGAGAGATGAGTATTTTTATGCTAAGATGGTTAAGCTAAGAGATGGCAAGGAAGTCGGTGATGCCTACCCCTTGGCCACCTCTCAACTCCAACCTACGCTCATGGACCTGTTGATAATACAAACTAGGCATCTAAGTTTAATACAGTTTTATTTCTATACTTTCTGACTAGCTATTTGGGGTGGTTTTGTTGCATTTGTAAGAAGATAAGGTTTGAAAAAATACATTTTAAGATCCACATTTAGACAAACTCTCACAGTCTGGCTTTTTTTTATTTAGATCGAGATTGATAAAAACCTAAAGAACACAGCGGAGATGCTATGTGACAGTTCAGGGACTTCAGGTTGAACACTCACTACTGCACTGGGAGCCTAAACTCTGTTCTAGAAAAAAATAGTGATGAAGGTGATCAAAATAGTAAAAGGGGGCTGAAAAGTGAAAAGAGGTCTTATGGGGCTACCCTCCCATATTGCTGCACAGAATGGGGTGTGTTGCCTGCAGCAATGCTTACAGACACACAGGCGAGCGTGCACACACACGTATTTTCTCCCATTCGGAACTTTGTTTTATGCACTACATAGCACGAAAGCATACATTAGCATAAACATGACAACAAATCGCAAGTTTTGTTTCTCGGCGTTGCGCCTTTTCTGGTCGCTTTAAGAAATCCGATGACAAATTTTTCACCTAATATATTATGACAGTGTTCCCTACTGAGAATTCACTTATAGCAAGCGCTGTGCTAATGCACATTTCAAGCATAGGCATTTGTGATGGATATCATTTCTTGCATCCTGTTTCTCATGTCCCCGATGTTGTACCACAAATGACTGTGAAAACAACGAGACGACGAGCTTTAGCAGGATTTGAGCTGTCATACAGCTTTCATAAATATGTTACCGGAATGACAGGGCGCTCCGTGTGGCCCGAGATACTGTTGTCCCTTCTGTGCTCATCATATAGATCTCGGGATCTCCTGAAATAACATGCTAGGCGAGTTTGAAGAGTGGTATACGAACTCTATACAAAAATGTGTTTTCTTTTAAACGTTTTACTTTTGTGTTTGTATTTTTAGTCTTTGTTCTTAAATGTAATGAATAATCCATCCGTCTCTCTCTTGGAAGCCTCTCAGAAGTCTCATTACTGAAAAAAATGAGTGGAAGGGATTGCCTTGGAAAGCTTACACTGATGATCAAATATTCATCTTCATCAGTTGGAAAACATTTCTTTGCACTTTCTTTGCTTCTCTTATTTATCACGCCAACATCGAGCATCCTCATCCTACATTATGAGACACTTTCAGAAAGCAAATTAAACACGAGCACACACACACGCACACGCGCAACCACACCTTTTAAAAACATACACCGTTACAACTGAACAGGGACTATTTTTGATTAAAAAGGTCAGCAGGGTTTGTGATACTGCAAAGGTTTGCATATATCCTGCTCCCTAAATCCCACTGTAGCCATTCTGTTTAATTAATATGCTGTTTGCTATTAATACAAGTACATTCTGAGTGAAGCCTGCCCAGTGGATAAGTAAATGAGAACAAATATGCAATAATCTGACATTGTGTATCCTTTGCAGATAATTGTTTAGGCTTAATAAGCAACATTGAGTGAAAAATATTTTTTTTGTGTGTGTGTGTGTCACAGTGTGTGTGTGTGTGTGTGTGTGTGTGTGTGTTTGTGTGTGTGTGTGTGTGTGTGTGTGTTTGTGTGTGTGTGTTTGTGTGTGTGTGTGTTGGGGGGTGGGGGGGGGTTTAAAGAGGTTGGGTTTGCCTATTGTTGAACTCTTTTTGGCTTTTTTTTTTCGATGCATATTTTTTTCGTCTCTTTCTGCCTCCCCGTGGAACACTTTAGCGGATAATGACCGAACGCTGTCTGCTGCCGCTCTGGTAATGACATCTAATGTGTCGAGCCGGCATAATGTGCATTACAAGTTGCATTGCGTTTAGGTTTGGAATATGCCTCCATGTTCTAATACAGGAGCTGTAGCAAGAAGCCATTATGGTAATGCAGCACCTGAGGGAAGCAGAGAGAAAGATCAGTCTTCAAGTGCTTATTACCGAAAGATGACTGTGTTTAATGAAAGCTGCCGTGTGTCTGAGAGAGGTAGGGCCTCCAACACCCTTCTCTTCTTCGCTCTATCTCTATTTCTTTTCCCCTTTTTTCTCACACAATCTATTTAGCCTCAACCTTCACTTTTTCTTCCTTGACCGAATTCCAATCCTGCTTTCCAGCTCCCCCTGTTTTTCACCTAAATATTGTGCTTTACCATTTACTTTTCCTCTCTTTCAACAGATCCTCCCCTCTCATCTGTCACCATCTCTCTTTCTTTTACCTCTCCTCTCACATTTGCCTACACCAAACACTGACAGCTTATATAACCCAGTTCCAAACTTAGCTACCCATTTGAACCATGGCTTTCACAGTTTTTTTTTCTTTCCTCAATTACATGACTCATATTCGCTATAATGTTTTGCTCAAGGAATGGCGCGATGGAGGTAAAAGAGAATATGAGAGAAGAGAAGAAATACAGTATAATTATTTATTCCTAACCCATATGAAGGTGCGTGAGAGTGAACACCACCACGACATGCCAAGAGAAGGTGGTTGCTATCCTTCTGGAAAAGGCATGAATAGAACAGTGGTAGGAGGTTTTTTGTTTTTTTTATATCAATACTTCTTCAAGAAGACTGATACATTCACCATGACCTCACTTAAGTCTCAGCTAAAAATATTAATTAAAATACCTGCGTCACACAGCCAATGTTAATTACAGCAAATGATTCATTTTATTATGCTTTATATTCACAAATAAGAGCAAAGAGCTCGAAATTGAGATACACTACATAGACAAACGTCTGTGGACTCCAAAACTCTTCTGGAAAGATGTTCCACTGATGTAGTTGAGGAGGCTTAGGAAGCAGTCAGTGTTCCAATTCATCACAAAGGTGTTAAATAGGGTTGAGATCAGGGATTTATAGCAGGCCACTCAAGATCTTCCACTCCAACTCATGTAAATGATATCTTCATGCAGCTCGCTTTGTGAACAGGGTCATTGTCATGCTGGAAGAGTTTGGATCTCCAAGTTCAAGTGAAAGGAATATTTAATTCTACCACACCCAACAACATTCTTTACAATTGTGTAACTCCAGCTTTGGGGTAACAGTTTGGGGAAGAACCACATATGGCTGGAAAAGTCAGGTGTTCCAATTCTATGGAAAATATAGTGTAAAGCTCAGCTACATGTATAAAGCATATACCACATTGTTAAAGAAACTTCTTTACAAAAACAAAAATTAAAACATTTTCCTCTTCTTATGGTTCAGAATGATCTACATGGGGCTTTGATTGTAAAGACTGTCAAGATAAAAAAGGCTTCATTTGAATTTTTGCCATCCATTCCAGATCATTTGGAAGATAAATTAATTGGAAATTCTGTTGAACCGAGTGCAATAGTACCACCAGTGGTTACACACAGGAGAATACACAGAATGGTATGAAAGTTTAAGGCTGCAGCCGATTTCATTTTAACCCAGACAGTAGATTTATACAGTGACAGTTGTTGAGATGATTACATAATCAAATGTAGCCCAACCACTAGATCAGATTTGGGCTGACATTATTAGCACTCAACAACTATCAGCATTCCTTTATTCATCTATAGTAACTGCCTGTGAGGGTCATGGGGGATTCATTTCAATTTGGAGTTTTGGAAAAAAAGCCAACATAGGAATTATTTACCATAGGCACAGGCAGGTACAAATAAACTTTACGTTTACAGGACTTCCGCTTTAAAATATGTCTGTGCATGTGTGTTTGTGTGTGTTTGTGTGTGTGTGTGTGTGTGTGTGTGTGTGTGTGTGTGTGATTCACTGGTATAATTTCAGTGTGTGTTACACTGTTATGACTTTTGTGTGTGTGTATTGTGTTAATTGTTTTGACTTCTGTGTGTTGTGTTACACTGTCATGACTTTAGTGTGTGTGTGTGTGTGTGTGTGTGTGTGTGTGTGTGTGTAATATGAGATTAACAAAGAGTATTCCCATCTACCCTACAGCTCCCCTGAACACACAAAATAAAAAGGGAAAGAGGAAGCATTAATGAAATTCACTTTATTTTATGTATTGTATATTGTGTTACTCTTATTATCACACACACAAACACAGACACACACACACAAACAAAGAAAAGTTGAAAGTTTGTAAGTAGGTCACATTTTTAAAGGTTCCGGATGCCGCTGCTATTCCATTTTGCATGACCTCAGAGAAGAGTTTTTAATCAGATCCTATCAGGAACAAATCTCTCAAAAGTTGGTGTAAGAAGGAAATGTCAGGTGTTCCAAGATGAAAACTTTTTTTTTGTGTGCGTGTTCTCGGTGAAGCGACGACACAAACACCCTTAACAACGTGATTCTCTTCCTGTCCTAATTGCCTGGCTCCGAATTCATCTCTGAATTCATCATTCTCTCTTTATTCCCAAATGTGCAACATGTGCTTCTCTCTCTATCTCTCTCTCTCTCTCTCTCTCTCTCTCTCTCTCTCGCTTTCTCTATCTCTATCTCTCTTTCTCTCGGCCTCAACCGCTAGAGTCCTGATAAAATCAATGTTTAATTCAGATAGCTGGAGGCCATTGACAAAAACAGTGGAAGTCTTTCATCTACAAAGGGATGCTCGGAGACTTCTTTGCAAATCTTTCCGAATTAACGCACTCGTCACGAGCTGTCCCATTTATTACGCTGAGTGCGTGCTCTCTCTGACACGGAAAAGATCTGAGGAGCCTCACATACAGACGCGTTCGTCTCACATGCCGCTCTTTGACTCAGAGTGTGTATCTGCGGTGTAGAAGTTCGCCTTCGGAAAAGGAGTGATGCTTCTGAAACGTCTCCCTATAGTGGACATGTGTTTGGTTTTGATGTGCAGACCTTATACAAGCACAGGCCTATGGGATTTAGTTCTAAACTTGACTTCAGGTTTCAGATGAACCTTAATTAGATTAGATTTGGAGCTAGAGGGCTCCAGGGTCTATAAGGCAACAAATGGTAAAAGAAAATAAACCGTCTCACAAATGTAACCGTAAATCGATATAATGTACAGGTAATTATTCAATAAAACAAGTATGGAAGGGATTGGCTAGTATTGAAGGAATTAATCATTTCAGGACTTGCTGTTGCTGAGAATTATTCGACTTTAATGTGCTAAGTCGGTCGTAACTGTTTTATCTCTAAAGTATTGCACTTTGCAAATCGGAAGGGTTTTTTTTTTTTGGAGTTTTTCCGTCAAATATTGTAACACGTCGGTACTCATCGATAATTCGTTTTAGGCTTAAAATGCACAGAAAGAACAACAGAGAACTCTATGGCACTGTTTGTGAGTTAAAAATGACCTACACGATTATACATATTTATCAGAAGACTAGGAAATCCATACTGGCAGTTAGACATATAAAAAGAATGCTCATGGGAGGTTCTAATGGATTAAAAAATTGACCTTATTGTAACTTTAACTTTTACTGAGCAATAAATCATGTCATAAATCTAAAACACTTTAATTCAAATCAGTTCAATTTATTTTCTTTAAATAGTGCAGGACATTGTCTCAAGTCAGCTTTACAGAGATAACGGTGTTATAAAAAAAATTATAAGTTTGTTCCTTATAATTCAAAATTGTCCCTAATGAGTAAATTAGTGGTGGCTGTAGCAGGGAAAAACTACCTGAGATGGCATGAGGAAGAAAACCTAGAGAGGAATCAGACTCTAAAGGGAAACCCATCCTCATCTTAGTGGCACACTGTTCATTCATTAGATTTCATGCATTGTTAAGTTGTGCAGTAAAAAGGGGTAAAATGCAACCTGTGGTCCTGAGCCATTGTAGCAGACTTGATATTAATTACAGTCAAAATTCTCACTCAAAGTTCTTGAGGTGTTCATTAACTTCATGGATCTTTAGGCTGTTGATGTAGAACCACCCCTAGCTGCACAGAGTGGTCTCCAATCTTCATTCCAGATTTAGGGCTTCGGAATGAATCAGACAAACCCGAAAAGAGAAAAGGGGACAGAAACACTGGTCACTGGTACATCAGGATCATGTTTGACTCAACAAAGAAAGAGAGGAGAAGTGGGGCAGGATTAAGCATTTACATTATTTTATAAATATTTAACGGCATTGTACAATGTGATTAGTGTGCAGTTAGGGACTCAAGCAAGACTAACTATTGCAGCTATGGCAGTTTATCATACATAAGCAATGGACAAATCATTATTGTCCAGGTGTCAGGATCCAAAACATAATTTGACTATTGTTGTCTTAAGCAATTGTGTTAAGAAGCAGCGTAGCATGCTTAATAATGACATCCTCTTTAACAAATACACTCGTGCACATACACACTTACTTCCCTCACCCCTCAGAAACACACAGTGCCAGGCCAATTTAAACATGCACATGTTATTACACTGGTTGCCTTGCGTCACCTGACCTGAGACAGACGTAGTCATATTCATAAGCATCAGATGCATAATTGAATAATTTTCTGCCAGACTAAGTTAAATCTCCAGGCCTCATACATCTCTGTCTCTCTGTGACAAGCCCAGGCGACAACCCTCGCCTCGCATTAACGCCAGCTGAAGGGTACACACACACACATGCAAACACACAGGGCCAGTCTGAATCCATCATCTCCAACGAGCCATCCCCATCAACGCCTAAATACACTAATTGTAATATATCTTCTTTTGAAATAACTTGTTAACATACCCAAATAAATCCACTCATTTTTAACAAAAAAAATATCACTCTTAGCTTTTTGCAAAAGCATAAATAATTAACGTTTTTGATAACAAGACTTGAACGATGCGTGAGCTTAGCGTAAACTGTGACACTCAAAGTGCTTGAAGTAATCCAGATGAAAATGAACTTGCCCCTGAGTACCGAAGCGAGGCCGAAAAATCGCACTGAATCAGCGACACGTACGCTTCGCTGCCGCTCGTTCATGCTACTGTATGTATTCAGGAATAAATCATATCTGAATATATGTGTGTGCGATCGGATGTGAAGCTTGTGAGCAAAGAAAGGCCACACTCAAGTGTATTGGACTTTATGTGAGTATTTTTATCTTCAGTCTTTATTAGAATAATGCTTTATTATGGTTATAGCTGCTGTGGGGACTCAATAAATGACTATTTATACATAAAAGAAATGGTATAAAGTACAAACAGAAAGTCGTAAGTAGCATGAACAAGTGGTCCCAATGGTAAAATCCAATTCACACATTTTTTTGGTGTAATTATCTGTGCAAATGAAACAATGACAAGAAAAATAAATGTCATCTGAAAATGAAAAACACGCACTACATGCATGTCTTAAACATATTATAGAACATTTATATAATTAAAAGTACCTGAAAATCACATTTCAACATTTTCTTTTATTGAGAAGCCTGTCAAAAAACCTTCAGGGGCAGGTTGGATTAGTAAAAAATGTATAAAGAATATGCATTGGTAAGCTAAATCCTCTCTGAAGATGGCAGATTTAGATACAATTTCTTCGTGATTGGTTAAAAATCATTTAAAGGTCAATGGGATTAGTTTAAAATCTTTTTGGCACAGGTGGATTAGTTAAAATTCTTTTTAAACTTTATTTAGTTCAGATCTAAGGGAGTGAGTAGGATTAGGAATAGTCCTTTCAGGAGCAGGTGGGACTAGTTTTTAAGATAGATCTAGCTAAAAAATCTCTTTGGAGCAGAGAGGGTTAGTTGTGGGTGTGGCCAGGATTAGTTTAAATTACTTTAGGAATTAGGTGGGGAATATTTATATTTTAGAGAGGTAGCAGGAGTTTTTCAGTAGCAACCAGAGTTAGCAAAAAAACATCTTTGGGTAGCAAGTGAAATAGTTCAAATTCTTGCAGGACCTGACAAGATTAGTGAAAATCCTTGTGATAACAAGTGGGATTATTTCTAAACTAGGGATAAGGGAAGAGTAAAATTAGTTAATTTAGTAGTTTAAATCTGCATAAAACAGTCAGGATCAAAAAAATTATTTAGGTAATAGTGGGATTAGTTACTACTCTTTCTAGAGCCAGGAACCTTTAGAGTTTCTATAGCAGCAAGTGGGATTAGAGAATAGTCTTTCATGAGTGGAAGGATCAGTTCAAATTCTTTCTGTAGCAGGTGGGATTAGCCAAAATTCCTTTGTTACATCTTATTATTACTAGATTTTGTTTTGTAAGAAAAAGATTGTTCAAGAATCTATTTAAAATTCAGTTGTGCCATTTACAATCTGGGAAGAATAGACAGCAGCATCGCTCTCTTTCCACACAATTGGTTCCATCAAGCAATAAGACATCTAGCATTTGTCCATCATTTACTGTTGCCCAACCAAGAAACATTTATTGTCATTTATATAACTTATATGCATTAAAATGAAATGGCATTTTTTCATGACTATAGGCAGCACACAATACAGGATTATTATAATGTATATATATATATACAACAGTGTAACAGAAGAACAAGGAAATACAATAAAATTCACCGAAAAATACATCTGGGAACAGTGGTCGTATGTAGTGTCAGGCAAACTTATGGTTAAAAATTATGATTGCAAGAAAATGTACAGAATTTTTATAAACACTTTTTCTGCCCCCTTTAATTTGCAATTGTCATTGTGATTGACGGCAAGCAGGATTATGTAAATCATTCTGGACAGTTGGAATTCATTACAATTCTTTCTAGACCAGACAGAATTAGTTAAAGTCCCATTGGAAACTGGGATTGTTTTATGATTCTTTGAAAAGTGTGTGATTAGTGAAATTTTTTAGAGATTCTTTCAGCAACATGCAAAGTTGTAAATTTCTACAAAAATAGAATAGATAGAATAGATAAAAAAGATTTTGTGACTGATTTTTTTTTTAAATTCTTCTCTTGCACAGCACTGCTGCCCTCTTCTCCATAGAGGAACTCACCTATGATTCGCTTGTGCTAATCTGCTTGACATGGGATTTTATATACTGTAGTATAGAATCCCTCGAAAGAAGAAAGCATACAAATATTTCCTCTTATCAAACTATCTACTTTATTTGATTAACCTACTGTTTCTAGTCATAATGCAACATAAGCATTGTAGTTTGGTAATAACCTGTCAGTAATATCAGCCACTGCACCATCACGTGGCTGTCACCTGTCAGTAATTGCCCACACTTGTTTCTTATTATCCCTAATTATCAAGTATATGTATATATATATATATATCTTTCACAGCATTCTTTGTTTCAGGTTTGATGAAAATGATAAGCTGTATTATACAAATGTACAGTCAACCCCCGATAATTCACGGTTCGGATCTAATGGTTTGTGGCTCGTGACTTTGCGGGTTCTCATTTGGAACCTGACTAACAGCAAGTTGTGAATTATCTTAAAATTTGCGGGAATCCGCAGTGAGACTGAATGTTCAGGAACGTTAGAAAAACCATTTTTAACTATGTTTTCACTAACAAATTTCATAAAAATATTTAAAACACATTATTGTATTGCAATGGCATAATGTCTAGATTAATTCACTAAGGTACCATAGAGGCTGTGGGGGTACGTCCAAAATGTGAAGATTTTTGGAACTCCTGGGGGTCTTAGAACGTAACCGCCGAGAGTTATACCACTGTATCCACAATGTTTTAGTGAAAAAGGTTTCATGGATAAGAAAATATTTTGTAACCTTCTGTTAATTCTGTTACATGTAACGTTAGTTGGTGTTATGCACTTATTTTCCCCAGAGATTGGAGACATTGTAGGATTACCTGCCAAACTGGTTGGGAAATGAATGCATTTAAAAGGTGGGCGGGTGTTAATTTCGAACAGGCTGGAGTGAATTCAATAAACTATGTAAGGAAATTCACAACCGTGACTCCTAAATTCAATAGTTATTTGTAAACAAGATGCTTAATTAATGCATTTATGTTCAGGAGCTACTTTACACTGGTCATTGTTAAAGTTGATACAGAGTTTGTTCATGAGTCATCTAGGGCAGTGGTCCCCAACCCCGTGGGTCAATTGGTACCAGAAAGAATACATAACCTACAAGAAACCTTCCGGATTCTTTCAACCAAATCTGTCTATGACTCTTGATGCATGTCTTGTTGCATCACACTTATTGTTGGTAATTTTTTTCGCTAAGTCATCTTACATTTACACAATAATAAAGAAAAGTTGGTTTACCTCCCTTGCAACCCTTTTTCGCCGTATCAATTGGGAGTTGCTATCAATATGCCTGAGACTCCTGGAACTTCCAGACAAGATAAAATGTTTTCATATGGCAGACTCTTAACCCAGAGCAACTTAGTTACCTCATTTGTTAGTAGTTGAGGGTGGAGGGCAAGAAGTTGCAGTTTAATGGTTGTCTTGAACTCTTTTTAACTTCCAGTTCAAAAACAGGTTTGTTTCTGACTTCTTAGCTACCATTTCCTACAACACAGCAGCATGAAACATTGTGTTTTAGGTAGGCTTGAGGAAATCAGTGGGGGAAAAAAAACCTTTATTCAACATTGGGAGTGGGTGGTAATGCCCTATGGTCCTTAGTTTAATCCTGAGCTAGGGATCAAGTCTGTACATCGTTTCTCAGTGTCGGTGTGGTGTGGGTTTCTTCTGAGTTTTCTTTTCACACATCCCTGAACCAAGTAGAGGGTGTTGGCTACTTTATATAGTCCTTTTTTATATATGTCAAATGGTATATTGCAGCTTTATATTCAGAATTCCCAGTTTAGTTCCAGATTCTGACCTGCATAAAGCGCCTACTGTTTCTAATTGATTGAGTATCTGGTAATATATAAAATGGTATTTCACAAACATTTGGATTATAGGACCACTTGTAAGTCATAAAAAAAGCTTTTTTGTAAATGGTGCTAGTTTTAAATTCTAGACTTGTTTTTTTATTCCATTTTATTTAGTTGAATTCAGTTGCTATTAAAATAATTAACAAACATAAGATCCAGGTAAACAACATGTTGTTATAATAAAATAAGGTGTTCAATGATAATACTATACACTCCGTCAACAGCGATGGGATGTTGTTGGAGATGCAGTTCACTAATTGTGTTGGACAGAAATTAAATGTCAGACATCCAACCTTCCTGGAAGTGGGAATCCCATCAGCAGTTTTCTACATGCAACATTGTCAACAAAATATTAGAAACATAAAAAAAAAAAGTCTTTAAATGCAGTATTGTGACATCTCAACCTTTTGGATTAAAGTTTACTTTCATCCAAAATAAAGACATTACATTAATGTAAAGACATTACATTATATTTATTTATGATAATATATTTTAAGGGAAAACATTTACAAAACATAAAAGAAACTTATTTAAAAATAACATAAAAATCTGGTTAATGTTGGTGACTTATGTTCAAATACCCAGGGATGGGCATGTTCACGCATGTATTTCAAATATGTATTTCAAATATAAAATAGAATTTTGTAATTTGTATTTGAGAGGGTTTATGAAAATGGGTACTTTAGTGTTTTGTATTTATTATTTTGTAGTTTTAAAATACTATAAAATACTTTGTAAGAAGTCTACATGATGACATCATAGAAATGCGGCCTCTGATTGGTGCCTATTTAGTAGTTTGCACAAGCTTGTTGGGATTGGAACAGAAAATTGATCTATATGGAAGAAGGTGGTGAAGGAAAGAAACATGTAGGCTGCCAGCTATCAAATAGGTGTCCAATGATTGATAAATAGATATTTGATTGCTGAATATTGTACCCTAATTAAAGTAGCTGTTTAGTAAGATCATGATTTTGCATCCGATTGCATGAATGCGTGCCTGACACATCATATATTATTATATTTATGATTACAATCAAAGCAATTTATAGAAGGTCTGTGAAGAATGATTTATCTTTGCTGAACCCTGCTAATTACCTCGCTTTGCACAGGGAAAGTTGCTTGGATTTAGAATTAGGTTACACACATGCTTATGTTGACTTTATTATTATATTATTAAAATAGCCCCAAATAGGTTATGACTCCAATGTCCAGATTTCTTTTGAGTAGAGGTGTTTGATGTTTCTTTTTCAAATTGTGCCCAAATTATAAACACAAAACCTCGCATTAAAGCATAAAAAAGACATAAAAAAGAAAATTTGTGGACTGATAACCAGATTTTATTACTCCCTGTTGCATAAGACGCAACAAAAAAAGCAAGAATCAATTTCAAAATCTAAAAATAAATACATAAATAAAAACCTTGTATGAAAAAAAGACAATGATTTTGTATTTTAAGCCTTTTTACAGGAAATAAAATGCATAAATAAGGCATATAAAGTTGACAAACTGATGTTAGATACACCTCTTAGACAGCTGAAGTTGGATTTAGTGTTGCTTGTTGTCAAGATGATATCGTGCAATAAAAATGTACACAATTTAAAGATCAGAATGGTGCTTAACAGAGACACACCTCTTTTCAAAAGCAGTCATTTTTAGTTTGATTTTTAAATTTCATTCAGCAAAATGAACAAATTTTTACATAAATAATTTTGTAAGCAGAGTAAAATTAAAAACATTTTACGTTCACTAGCCAAATTCCCCAAAATGCATTTTCATGATCATATTTCAAAGATGAAAACGATTATAATAACACTCATCTGAGTGATTTGCACTTTCATTGGCATGAAAACCACAGTAGGTGCTGTACAGGAAACAGAAATTGTTTAAATCCCAAGATTCTTTTACAAGTCGTTCGTTCATTTCTTTTCAGGACAGAGCCTATGCAGCTGTCATGTGACAAAGGTTTCACCAGAAGATTGGGTAGTGAATAAGACATCGAATGTTTTAGCGAATGTTTTCAGTTTCGGGTACAGGGATCATAAACCCACTCTCATAGTCAACTCAATTGTAGTCCGGAGTCATACAAAAAGATTCATACAAGATACATGATGTATATACAAGTCACACAAAACTAACAGATCACTTGTCTATGCACACTCAGATGTATGCATGTTTAAGTATGTAATCCTCACCATAAACATCTAATTCAGTTCAGAATACATTCTAAAGTGTTTTTAAATGATTCAGTCATGAATAAATATTACCGAGCTATACTGATATCATATCCTTTTTTTTATCCCAGAAAACCAGGCTACCAAATGTCACCTTTCCAGTCTGAGGTAACTGTGAGCCTCGCTTTTAGTGTCAATCTCATGTGTCATGTGTGCAGGACTTCCTTTGATATCAACCCAGCGGTCACCATGTCACAGCCCGGAGATTAGTGTCGAAGTGTGCTTGTTGACCGGAACAGATGTGTCCTTCAGCCAATGGCATTTCATCATAAACAAATCCAGAAATGTGCGTTTATCAAAATCCCGGAAGAACACAAGGCTTGATGCATGTTGAACATGTGCCCAAACTATAGGTTGAAGAACGAGAGAAATTATCACACACCCAAATCTCCAGGATCTCTGTATCTTACCACTGACAAAAGCACAAAGCAACAAGATCTTCTGAAAAACCATAGGACAGAAGTGAGGTGTACAAATCACACTTGCGTTGGGCTTCAAGAAACATGAGATTCATGTAAATGTCTTTATTAGATTACAGTTGGGCGCACTTTATACTACATCATTTGCGTGAAAACATCTTTACGAGATAGTAGTTGAATATTGCCTCGGATTGTGTAAGTATGCTCATGATCAGCATCAATACTAATCCGGTTAGTCCTTTTTTCCATCTAATGGATGCACCATCGCCTCTGTGCTGAATGGCAGAGAGGAGTTTTGTGTTACTGAAGGACTCGGTGAACCAGATAATCTGAGAAGCAGAGTGAGCGACCAGCCCCAAGGACTCATTAATCCAAAAGCAGTCTAAAGCGCACTGACATTCGCAAGCAGATGTTGGGCGCTGCGTTAACTGAGACTGACATTCCTCCACTGTAGCTCATGCTGATCCAGACACAGCATTCGAATGAACAATGTAGACAATGCCACAGGTTGTTGACATATGCCTATGAACAGAGGTGTTGAGGTGTTGCTTTTTTTTTTTTTTTTTTTTTCTTTCTTTCTTTCTTTCTTTCTTTCCAAAGTCCCACTGGCTAGCAGTGGTGACAATGGTCAAACTGGGATCAGCATATCGCCAACCAAATGTTTTTTCTTTAGTTGGTCTTTCCCACTTAGGGGCTGGGGTCACTGCATTATGCATTATCCATATTACATAATGATTTATAAATTATATGGATAAAGAGAAAAAAAATATTGTAGTTAATACAAATACATTATAATTACAAAAAAATAATAAAGTAAAATGTAAGTCTTCAGGGTGGCAAGTATGTTAAAATGATTTTATTAATTAATGCAAACCTAAAAAAAATATATATATATATATATTAATCATTCATCTTAGGGTTGCAGGATCACCTTCTATCATAATGAACTTGTAGTGCACGAATGTTCTTGGATCATAATTTCTTTGATTAGCATACACTAATAAAATACACTAATTACAAAGGTTCTACATGAGGGTTTGACATTTTCAGCTACATTTGTTTATGTCTAGTTTAATAAAACTCTAATAATAAATTAGCGAGACTGGAGTACAAGCAGTTACCTTTAAGAGTTTACCATTATTGGCATTATTGCTATATCAATTGTTAGAACTGCCGTTCATGTATGCCATTCCCTTTTCAAACTCCTTATTTAGCGAGATATATGAAAGTACTTTCAGGAGATCAGTGTTCTATTCTCCTGTGCATCAGACCATTAAATTCCTGTTTTAAAACATTTTTTACACAAATTTTGTTTTTGGTAGACAAAGGACCGTATGCCAGTGCTCATTATAATAACGGTAATTATAAAAACGTTTTTATGAAAAACAATTTCATTTGGCATATGTGATTTACAATACAGCCTACAATCAATAGTAATGTTATGATTCATTCTATATTTTACTAGACTAGAATAAGCGTACATTTGTCACAAGCCGATGAAACTTTCTTACACTTCGCTAAATGATTTTCTTCTGTTTTCAGGTTAAAGTTACATTGGTTTAGGTTTTTTTTCTTCTCTCTGTCAAAGTTCACATTAAATCTAAATAGTCTGTTTCTTCTATGATGGGTTTATGCTGTCAAAAGGAACATTGAACAATTTGCATTTCAATTGGCACAATCTGGAAAATGATGGAGTGCTGAGTCATGTCCTGGGTCTATAATTTCTTCAAACAATATTAACATAGTGCCAGTGGAAAAAGAAAACAATGTGTTTACTGTTTCATTACACTACATTCCACTAAACCTAATTACACGACACTAAACTTCACTATACATCAATACACTTTACTCCAGTACACAACAGTAAAATGCTTTACACTACATTACACTATACTTCATTTGATCACACTCACTACATTACACTACAATTATTACTCTAAATAAGGGAGTCTGCTGAAATGCCACAAATAAAAAGTAAACTACACTCCATTACACCACACTACACTATACTCTATGGCACTACACTACACTATACTATACTCAATGACACTAAACTACATTATACTCTATGACACCACACTACACTATACTCATTGCACTAGATTACATCACATTACTCTTCACTATACTACACCACATTACAGTAACGTACATCACATTACTCTACACTATACTACACCACATTACAGTAACGTACATCACATTACTCTACACTATTCTACACCACATTACAGTACAGTACATCACATTACTCTACACTATACTACACCACATTACAGTACAGTACATCACATTACCTTACACTATACTACACCACATTACAGTACACTCCATTCCAATATACTCCATTAGACAACACTACACTATACTTAATTGTATTCCATTACACCACACTTAACCACATTACACTATACTCATTACACATTACATTACACTATACTCATTACACTACACTACACTGTATTACAATCCATTACATTACTCTACACTATACTTCACGGCATTACACTACACTAGACCATATTACTCCACACCATACTATACCACATTACACTACACTATACTATACCACATTACTCCACAATTTACCACAATGGTACAGTACACAGTACAGTCAAGGCAACAGGTATCACACATGGAGGCTAAAGTCTAACATGCTAGCCAACCTTGATTCCTCAAACTGCTGTTTATGCTAAATCATAGTGTAAATGCTATCTGCACACTTCTGCATGCACATATGATTGGCTAATTATATTGGGATACAAATTGGCACTACTGGGTTTTTTTTCCCCAAGTGTGTTTACTTTTAATTGTTTGGTTATTTGGCTTATAATGGTCTTAACAACAAATAATTTGTCATAACATTAACAAGTCCAAACTCAATGCATTCCTAAACTTTTCTTTGTTTTAAAACATTTGTTGGTTTAGTTTTGCTGTTGCACATGTTTGTGTGCACAATAGTTTCCAATAAAAATATCCTGGCATTTTTTTGTATGTTTTTTAAGGGTTGTTTTAAGATGAGTCATTATTTGGTTATCTGCCAAACCTGGTCTTTCCAGGGCCTGATAAGACACTGGAGCCAGGATTCATAGAGAAGACAAAGATCTAGAGTACAGTATGTGTTAAATTCTTGCTCATTTTCTTGAAAAATTATATGTTGTTAAGACCATTAAAAACTTCATATCTTGTTATTTGGACTTGGCGGGTATCTTTGTGCCCAGGAGTGTACACAAAGTAAGCAAACATTTATTCATCAAAATTAAACACATTTACAAAAACAAAAAAAAACCACCCAGTGCTGTCAATTACCGTGACTACAAAAATCTTCAGTGCCTTGTTTACTCTCTCTGACCTGCTTTTCATAAACACATATTCCTGACACTACAGAAGCCACACTAATCCTGCCTCAGGTACACTCCCAAATCCCACAGAGAGGGAACAACCCTGGCCATCTGTGTGTCTCTGTACTGTTCTGGCATCCCTAAGAAGATTCTGGAAGCCTGAAGGACCACCCCTATGGTCACCAGCCTGCATTCTTCAGACTAGCTAATGTGCTATGTGCTATATGGTGGATTGGAGGAACACGAAGGAATGTCTGAGACAGTGTTGGAAAATGTACTGTTGGGGTCAGGAGTTCTAACACGTAGAACACTCCAGGATCTTTTTTTTTATAAAGCTACTTCCTGCTTTTTGGACTAAATTATTTAGATGTGGTGGAAAATGCCAAATTATTATAGACTGTATATTCAGAGGACAAGCTAAGATATTTTGAGGACATATTAGGTATATTTAATATATTTTACTGTGTTAGTATGTGTGCATATGTCTGAGAGACAGAGAGAGCAGGAGAGTGATAACAGTATGACATTGGCCAGACCTTGCTCAGTGCCTGGTTGTACCTAAGTGCCTGGGCAGTTCGACCTTCTGTGGTGGAGGGGGCAGAGGGGGGAGTCCCCACTCCATACCAAACCCTGCAGAGAGGACCATCTGTGCTGGGGAACCTCACGCCGAGGACCTGGCCATGTTCATAGAGACATGTGACTCATCCTCGCTTTTTCTCACAAACACACACACACACACGCACACGGATTCTGACCCTGACACTAACACTATTTTTTATTAGATTAGTGTCAGTCCTTATTGAGCAAAGGACTAACAAGTTCACCAAAATATACATAATTCGCTACAGTATCTATTGGACTTTTTATTATTTGCATTATCTTGGTCAGGGTCACGGGAATACTGGCCATTAAATGGGAATACACCCTTGAGGAGAAACCAGTCCATTGCAGGGGTTTCTTGGAAAGACAATCTGTTTGTTTTGTTTTGGATGGCATTGAAATGATTACAACAGTGAGGCATATAGACAGGCTTTATTGAGGAGAAATAGTTTTGTGAACATAAGACGGTTTTAAAAAGTCATTAGTCACAAAACGATTTATTCCTCTGATAGAACATGCCAGTTTGCCACACACACAATATGGAAAAAAGTATTGGGACACTTTATACTTTATAGTATTGGGACCTTTCTAGCCATATGTGGTTCTTCCCCCACTCTATTACCACATTTGAAGGCACAAAATTGTAAATGATGTCTTAAATGATGTGGTAGTATAACATTTTTCTTTCATCCAGTTCTACAGGTAGATTCATTTCTGAAACATTATTTATTGTAAAGAGCATTAAAATGTTGCCATTTTGAACACAAACCTCTGTGTATTCAGGTTTAACATGTAAACATGTAAACATAGTTCATCGAAACTGTTCATTGATTTGTACGAAAACTGTCATATCTGGCTTATAAAATCGATCTCTGGCTTTGCTTTAGAAATAAAATGATTTTGAAGAGAATTTTCAGGTCAGTAAAAAAAACAAATAAAAAATTAAAGCAATAGAAAGAATGATTGCTGAAGGAAAAGCCATGCACATCAAATTCACCCTAATATGATTTTGTGTTCTGTGTCTATTCAAGTCAGTGCTGATTTGCTTTCCTACACTAATCGCATCAGTCAACAGATTTGCATAGCTCCTTTTTTCTTGCCCCCCCCCATAGCCCAAACCCACCCACCCCCTCCCACTTTGCACTTTCCTTATTGCAAATTGTATCAAGCATCGTGACACAAATCCCCCTTGATAAATTACAAATGATTGATTCTCGGTCAAAGATGGAAACAGCATCGAGGGGGACAAAAAAAAAAAAGGAATCCTTTTGCATGTTGCAGCTGTGTGAAGAAACGGCATCTGCGTTCGATTCAGCGAAAGCCAAGGCTTATAATCACCTCTGAGGCACGATGCAGTCAGCCGCAGGCACTTCTACTGCTCTGTCAATTAGTATTACCTTGTTGCAGAAAGCATTTGTGAGTCTGGTAATCCACAAAATATGACTTTTAAAGATTGATTAGATAAATATCTTAAATGCGGTGTGTTTGCGTGTGTGTGTGTGTGTGTGTGTGTGTGTGTGTGTGTGTGTGTGTGCATGTATGAATAAGTGCTGTGGGCTATTTTCATTATTTGCAGATATGCATAATGGACCCTTTTATATATGATTAGATAAACATCTTAAATGCGGTGTGTTTGCGTGTGTGTGTGTGTGTGTGTGTGTGTGTGTGTGTGTGTGTGTGCATGTATGAATAAGTGCTGTGGGCTATTTTCATTATTTGCAGATATGCATAATGGACCCTTTTATAGAGATCGATGGCGTTGTTCTGGTTGGTTTAGCAGGTTAATCCTGCAAGCAGCGCAGCGACAGAGTTCACAACATCATTTTAAACCAAATCAACAGATTAATGAGTAACCTAATAAACCTGTTAACCTCCATGTGGAATGTCAGTGCCAGAAATTATACACACATACACAGGGCAACACGTTCTGTACATATACACTCACATACATTCAGGATTAGCAAACACAAACTTTTTTTTTAAACCAATGGATATCACCATGAATTCTTTTGAAAAACACAGTGACAGTGTGGCAAGGAAAAACTTCCTAGATGTTAGATGTGGCAACTGTGTATGACTATTATACCATGGTGCAGGTGTTTTTTCTCTAACCTTTTTTAATCAGATTGGGGCAACGATGTCTAATGTGCTAGTAAGTATAAAGTCTATGTTGTTAGCCATTTTTTCGAGATCATTAGACTTTAGGGGTTCATTGAGAAGTTGATACTTATGCATCTGTCCTTAGTGGTCAGAACAACATAACATGGTGAGACGAGGTCTGTGATATCATCACTGTGAGGTAATATATCTATTAAAGTGACGTCTGCGCCATCTTCTAAAACGAATTGTAAATTCCACATCTTTGCTTCCAAATGTGGTTGTGTAGAACATTTTCATTTGGCTGTTTAAGCAGGAAGGTGTTTTACAGTTACCTGTGGGTTTTTTGTATGCTTATTTAACCCTGCATTTGCTTGCTTTCTAAGTTTTAAACCAGGAAGTGTGAAACTACCCCATTCCGTAAAATTTTTACTTATGAGCTCTAAAAACAATTTCCACAACTTTAGACCAATGAATATGCCACTGACTAGCAAAAAGGTAAGAATTTTGTGGAAAATGTGCTAGCTTTAAAAGTAATTTGAGTGGAGTCATTTCACTGTCATATAATTTATTTACAGGTTCGGCTTTTTATCAATTTAAAATTAGACTAGCTTTGCTAGGATTTAGCTAGCTGTAAAGCAAAATGTATATGTGTGGCATTTACACTTAGATATTTGATCGTATTTATATACGATATATCTTCGATATAGCCCTATTTTTAGCTTTTGTTTTGGGATAAACACAATAAGTCTGTATAAAATAAAAAATAAGCTATTTATGCCTGCTGGATCAAATGATAAGTGCACATGCCTAGTGTAAGAACTTGATCTCTAGTTTCTAAGCAACCTAAATCAACAACTAAGCAAAGTTTTATTTATTTATAAAAAAAATTCAAAACTCGCACCCATATGTGAAAGAGTAAGAGAGAGAGAGAGAGAGAGAGAGAGAGAGAGAGAGAGAGAGAGAGAGAGGAGAGAGACATAAAGAAAGACGCATCAAACTCAGTCAAATCATTGCACATCTACAAACAAGCTCTGGTCCCAGCTACACTCCACTGCAGCACACTGTATAATCATTGTTATTAGCACGTACATACAAAGTAAAGCTCAGGTTTTCCTCTGCTCCTAATGCAGAAACACACACACATACATTCTTTCTCTCTCACACACATGCACACACACACAGCTCCAATTAGGCGGGAGTGTTGTGTAGCGTCAGTGTCGGGGGATTCGGCTTTCTTCTGCGCTGTCAGGTCCCATCAGAAAGGCGGCTCATTAGTGTCAGGTTCAGCACTGCCACTGCCTCTCCACACATACACACACACACACACAAACACACACATTCTCTTTCTCTCTCTCTCTCTCTCTCTCTCTCTCTCTCTCTCTTTAGATTTCCCTCTTTTGCACACTCTCTCTTTCTCATCTATCTATCGTTCAATGCATTCTTTTTCAAACAAACAATTTCAAACGATTCTTGCTTTGGCTCTACTTTCCTCCTTTCCTCTCTCTCTCTCTCTCTCTCTCTCCCTCCATCTGCCATCACTCTTCTCTTCATCACATCTCATCACATGGCTGTCACTTTTTTCTCTTGCCTATCATGACATTGAACAATTTCTGTCCTACGTATATAAATCATCAATAAGAGAATGTGAACATGAACTTTTAGCAAGCATTCCCAAAAAGTCATTTAGCATTGGATGTCGAATGTCAAAATAAAATAAAAAAGTTGTTGATCTCTCAATTTGATTAGTTGATTAAACATCTATAAAAGCAGCTTTGAGTGCCTTTTGTCGATTTCAAGGCAAATCACTGGTTTGTGTCAATGTGCTTGTTTTATTACCTTGTCGTTTCTATAGTAACAGTTAATCCACAGGGAGTGAGACTGAGACTACTTGGAATTAAAACGTCACATAAAAAAGGTATAATTGTTGATATGGCGAGGTTTTTTATTGAGATCCTTTTTTAGCATTAATGGAAGGAGTCTCCATTGTCAGCGCTTTGTCAAGGTGAGTCAAGTTTTTCACTATGAGAGAATATTTACGAAGGACTTTTTTCTGATTTCTTTTGTTTTATTAAATCCACAAGAGAAAGTCAAACACGCTTCTAGAATGTTGAATGCAACTATTGATGTATAAAACGTGCAACACATCCTTCAACAATTAATAAAAGGATGTAATTATTGGCAAATTGCTGTAATATAACAGGCAAAAAACACTTAAATGGTAACAGAAACTTCACGCTTCAAGATGTCAGGATGCATTGCACCATATAATCGTTGACTGTTTCCCTTTAACATCACATTCTGGTATGATTTACACTATATGAACAAAAGTATTGGACTTCTGACTTTCACAGCCATATCTGGTTCTTGCCCAAACTGTTAAACCAAATATTCTGAGATAAACAATGGTGCAGGATGTCTTTGGATGCAGTAATATTGCAGAGAACTAAATCTGTTTCATCATGACAATGCCCCTGTGCACAATGCCAGCTCCATGAAGATATGGTTTACATGGGTTAGAGTGAAAGATCTTGCGTGGCCTTCTATAGAGAACTGACCTCAACCCTACTGAACACCTTTGGAATAAATTGGAACACTGACTGCACCCAAGGCCTCCTCACCTCATATACATCAGTACCTGATTTTACTAAAACCCTTGTGGCTGGATGAAATCCCACAAATCTCCACAAGCATCCTTTAGTTTTAAAATCTTCCCAGAAGCATTCTAACAGCAAATTTAAATAAACCTGATATTGGATGTTATATGAATCTTCAGGTGTGCACAAACTTTTGCCCATATTTCCAAAGGAACTGCAATAATGACACTTTAATTTCACAAGGAAATTCTAATCAATATCCATTCATTGTTGTTAAAAGATTCAGGAAGTCACCAACCCTTTATAACCAAATATGGTGGGAAAGTTTGCTGTCCAAACACTTTTTTTCCACAAAGCTTCCACAAAGCTAGTAAGTTTCAATTTGAGTGTTTTTTCAATGTGTAAATGAGTAAAAAGTAGGTGAGCAAATTTTACTCCTTAATGAAGGTAAAGATTTAGATGATCACAAGCGTCTCTGGCATTAACAATATCCAATAAATTGATTGGTATATAGATGAATTTTTTTCACATTGAGTATTTAAAAAAAATTTTTTAATGCAAATGTATATCATACAGCAGCTTCGAAATCAACCATGGCATTTAAAAGACTTTTTTTTTTATGCACGATTTGAAAGTTTCAGGTCTCGGTTCAGATTGAAAACTAATCAAAACTGCGAATTGTCAGGAGTCAGTGTGTATCAGGAGGTGTATTTATTCACATCGCCGGCTGAAGTAGCAGCAGCAGACGGAGAATGGCAGCATGCGCATGGGGAAGGCAGCGCTAATGGTCTCAAAGTGTCAGCAGGCTCTCACTCCATCATACACACACACACACACACACACACACACACACACACACACACACACACACACAAACACACACACACACACACACACACACACAATGGCATATATAAGGCACACACATACACAAGTCACAGTGTAAAAATCTGGAAACCTGACACACACACAAACACACACACACACTGAAGTCAACAATCCATGCAGTGATTAAAAGTGATTTATAGGCCACATCAGTAGCTTTTTGTGTTTAAATTTCATTTGTGTTCCACAAACCGAGTTTAACAAAAATCCTATATTAATAAAAAAAATAATAATAATTGCACCCTCCACTGACTTCTGGCGTTTATCCTACACATGAAAAGTATGCCAAAGCTGGAAATCAAACTTCTCTCAGGCAGTCCAGAATCAAACAATATTTCATAAAGACAAATGATTTGTGGCTTTTGTCTCATCATCCTAATCAGACATGGACAGAGACATTTTACTCAACTTTCCCTGCAGCACTCCTCTCTATTACACGCTTTAATGAAGAACACAGGCTGAGAGTTCAGTAGGTGAAGTGGCGTCACCTGCCATTCTTTCTTTCTTTCTTTCTTTCTTTCTTTCTTTCTTTCTTTCTTTCTTTCTTTCTTTCCTTTTTCTCAGTCTTTTTTTGCTATTATTTTCTTTCTTTCCTATCCTCTGGATCTGTCTTTCTTCTATGGTCATTTGTGGTCCTGCCTTCCTTCCCTTCTTTCTCAGTCTGTTCCCCCTTTTTCAGTCCTTCCTTCATTCCCTGCAACAAGTCTCCCTAGTCTCTCTCTCTCTCTCTCTCTCTCTCTCTCTCTCTCTCTCTCTCTCTCTCTCTCTCGCTCTCACTACCAAAGACATGCTAATTAGCCACAGTGCTTTGTCTGAATTTCATTACGTCCTTGCATTTTAATTAACCGTCTCATTCATGTGCTGTCAGAATTTCACTAAACACTAACACATGAAAGCTGTATGTACACAGCCATGAGGAAAAATCTAGAACTTCTCTACACACTGCAGTCTACACATGTGAATATCTGTTCCACAGTGTGGAATGTTTGTAAGACAAGTTACATTACTGGTGTGATAAACAGTCACAAACCATGTACATGTATACACTGTTGCTATAAAAACAATTACACAATAATATACAGTATAGCTATCGTTCATATTTAAAATAATTAGCACTTTCTAACCACTAGATAGATAGATAGATAGATAGATAGATAGATAGATAGATAGATAGATAGATAGATAGATAGATAGATAGATGACAAAATGTTCCATTAAAGATTTCCATAAAGATTTTCTACTGGACATTATAATATCCTTCATGCTTAATGTGCCAAACCATTATCATCAAATCATGGTTGAAAAAATAAATAAATCTCTGCTGCAATTTTTCTGCAGACCTAAAGTTTTTTCCTCCATTTAAATCAGTCCTTGACAACATGAACTTTAGTCTACCTGCTTGTACGTGAACACACTTACTGGTCTTAAAGTAAGAAAAAGTGGCAGTGATTGAAAAAGTCGTTTAGAAAAATCAAGAAAAAATGTTCTCCTCCTCTTAACTCTTTTATAGCTTGAAATTCGCTTACATTTCCAGAACCATGCTGAATTTCATGTCATTTGTTGCCCCCAATGAGGACATTTCTGTCAAAAAAACTAAATAAATCGAATGCCTGACTGGCAGCATAAAAGAAAAAAGAAAAAACAGCAAGTAACTGGTTAGGTTTTCTAACCCCTTTTTCTTCATCCTGCAAATAAGTACTGGTAAAAGTAATGTAAAATAAATTAAAAAATTAAGTACTTAAGTCTGATCAGTTTTGCCTGTATTTGCATACTTCACAATGATTGGCTCCTTTATTTTATGATGAAATAACACATTCTGGTCACATTGCAAAACCCAAATTAGTGATTTTACCTCGAGATTTGCATCCAGTCCCACATAAATTTCACAAATGGACTTTGAATTACTTTTTTTTTTTTTATTAAATAATGAAAATATTAAATCTGGGTAACGTCACACGTCATGCACCATACAGAGTGAATATAACTAACATAAGATGTAACATTAACATAACTGGTAACATTAAATGAAAAAAAAGGGTTTTTTTTTTTCATTGTTACAAATAAAAAAGAAAGTAAATAGTATATGTCTTCATTATTGACAAATTTAAATAAAATCTCTCATTTGGATATTTTTTAACAGATTAAAGAGCCTAGAGTTCTATTATTTCCCTTTTTTTATAAGAGTCAAATAATAATAATAATAATAAA
The DNA here is from genome assembly GCA_024362625.1 of Silurus asotus. Classification (NCBI taxonomy): domain Eukaryota; kingdom Metazoa; phylum Chordata; class Actinopteri; order Siluriformes; family Siluridae; genus Silurus; species Silurus asotus. Next base: position 6,360,792 of record MU551577.1, read on the forward strand.
AGATTTTGTCTTATATTTATTTTTAGAAAGACAATGAAGATTAAAATTAGTAAATATGATTATAAAAAATAAGAATCTTTATTAAAATAGATCTGCCCAGACTTCCTGTAGGTCTATTGTAATGCCTTTGACATTCAGTTTAAAGGAATTTTACATCGATCGATTAAATCATGTTGAGAAGTCTACAATAAGACAAGGCCGTCGACAGAAAATGTTGAATTTAGGAAAACATTTAGAAATTTTTTATTTTATTTTGCGGGAACATAACTCTACGAGTGGAATCCGAATGTTTGGCAAGTGTGAGATCCACGGCTACAGGCAGCACTCCAAGATTACCCATAATGCTGCACTCAGCATGCATCTTGACTTATCAGAGACGGCCGTGTTGCAGTACTCATTAAAAACAAGCTTTTTAGCCTGAGCTTGTGTGGGTCTTTTTAACAAGCAAGCGTCTGTAAGCTACAGACGCACAGACTGTGTGTGACTAAAGAACGAATTTGCAAAAAACGAGAGAAGAAAGATTCTCATTTAGCTCTGGCATTTCAGACATGATTACTTTGTTTTAATGTGCTTCAAAATACTTTCCTGTCATGTAGGGCTTAAACTCCTACATGCTAGGCAGGGGAAGGGAAATGTTCATCTCTTCATTATTGATTAAAACCATCAAAACTCCATTTAACACAGCAAAACTTTACAAAAACGTTCTGTAAACAGAATCAGAAAGCTCCTATGTGAGCGTTTAGCAAAGGGTGAAAACAATAATGGGGTTTACACCATACACTGCACTATATATACTCTACAGGGAGCCATTTGAGATTCAGTAATCTTGTCGTGTAACATGCGTGAGTGAAAAAGGCTGCCGCCTTTCCGTGGACAGAACAGGATGCTGATTATTTGGCTCGGAACAGCTCATAGCGCTAAAGCGCAGTTCAGCTGCTACGTATCTGCATAATGAGGAACAGGGCTGAGATTAAATCTAATACCACAGAGTTTCCCTCTCCTGCTTCTTGAGTCCCCACGGTTTTCTGCTCTCGTCTTAACTCCATCACAGGTCCGTCATGTGAATAAAAGCACTAATAGCTGCTTCTGAAATTAGATGGGAGGTTAAAATGTAATCTGTGAAGGTGTTAAAGAATGCAAAATATCAAGAGGTTGTATTGATGGCAAAATAAGAATTATGTGAGGCAAGATATTAGACATATTTATAGTCTTTCGACCATATATAGCTGACGCAGTACACAGTGAAATGAGACAACGTTTCTCCAAAACCCTTGTGCTACATAACAACATAGAGCTACATCACTCAACATAAAGTTACATACAGAACGCAGAGCAAAGGATTCAAGGAAGTTGTCCTAGCTACATAAAGTGCGTGTGCAACCTAGAGCAAACAGTGAAAAAACAGACGAAAGACAGTGAAAACAACCTTCTAGTGTAATACAGTACAATGTGCAAAGAAAATTGTACACAAGAGTGTACTTGTAAACATGGGCACAAAAAGTTGTGCATAACAGCGAAAGCAGCAATCAAGTAGGTGCCCAAAAACAGCATGTAAACAGTGATAGTACAGTTGTAATATAAAATGGGTGGTGCTGAAGACTTTTACAGTGTGGTTGTGAGATTTAGTAAAAGCGTAAAAAGTGTGTGTGAAGGGTGCATGGAATCATTCACAATGCAATTGACTGCGGCGTGTTGTGTAAATATACGTGATAGAAGGAAGAGAGTCTCCAATGTTCTCCTTAGCTATCCTCAATATCCTCTTGCAATCCGAGACAACGCAGTTCCCAAAGCAGGCAGTGATGCAGCTGCTTAGGATGCACTTGATGGTCCCTCTGTAGAACATATCAGGGTGGGTGGAGGGAGATGGGCTTTCCTCAGCCTTTTCAGGAAGTAAAGGCGCTGCTCGGTTTTCATGTATTTGGTGTTGAGTGACCAGGTGTAGTTCCCCTCCAGATTTGCAAAAAGGAATTTGGTGCTCCTCATGATCTCCGCATAGGCTTCATGAATGATCAGTGGAGAATGGCCACTCTGATCATCTAAAGACAACAACCATCTTCTCAGTTTTGTCAGGTCGTTGGCTCGACAGCAGGCTGTTAAAAAAGTAAACCATTTTAACCTGCAACTGTCTCTGCCACCCTACACACCAATTACTCATTTTTCCTTTTTTGTATCATGTGTTTAAATGTCACGAAACTAATATATTTGTCAAACGTTGTCTGAGATGTTTTATTTCTAGAAGCAGTAATGAATTCATATCTAAAAGAGCACACAAAATAGTTTATTGAACACAAAGCTGAACGATATTGGAGTGGACCGGCCTTCTACTTTCATGTCATTTAGCGAGCAGCATGGGCGCTGCAGTCAAATCAAACCCCCTATAGAGTTCAAAAATATTCCTACATCAGGAAGCATTTATAGTTATTTTATTACCAGGTAGTCTGACTGTGATTACAGATCAGGGTTTTTGAATGTATTTACTGGCATACCTGGAACAGTGTTTACTGAAATACCCACTTCCTCCTTCAACACACTCCTGCAGTAATACTAGGAAGAGAGCCCAGTCTCCTGCCAGCTAGTCATTGCGTCCTTTCGGGTACAAATTAAATCATATTCTAGATTTTTTCTGAATAGATATCAGTTATACATAAGATTACTTATACTGGCTTTTCACACATTATCAGTTAGTTGATAAGTGACATAACCACAAGCTTTTACATAAACAACCATCTTTTTCAGCCTTCTTTTATATCTGACTTGTATACTTAGTTTGTTCGAATTATATATATTGTTCAGTGTTTGTGGAGAAATAGATTCAATTGGTTTGTTTGGGTTTTTTTTTCTTTCGGTTACATACAGTATCTCACTGCATGTAACAGAAAAAAAAACCACACATTTCAGCAAACATTTTAGTATATCTTCTAAAGGGACAACACTATAGAAATGAAACTTGGAAAAGTGGGCATTCAGACAGCCAAGTAACAATTAATCTATTAAAATTTTTACCTCCATATCATACAACCATCAAAAAAATCCATGAATCCATCCATCAATTTATCCATCCATCCATCCATTTATTTATTCATCCATTCATCCATTTATCCATCCATCCATCCACTCATTCATTCATCCATCATTTTACCCATCAATTAATCCATCTATCTATCCATTCACTCATGCATTCATCCATCTTTTCATTCATCATTCCACCCATCAATTAATCCATCCATCCATTCATGAATTAATCTATTAATCTATTACTCCATCTATCTATCCATCCATTCTTTTATTCATCCATCTATCAATCCATTAAATAATCCAATAATCCATCCATTTAGCTATCCATTCATCCAGCTATCCATCCATCCATCCATCCATCCATCTATCTATCCATCCATCCATCCATTCATCCATCCATCCATCCATCCATCCATCCATCCATCCATCCATCCATCTATCATATTGTATACATTTCTTATTTTCTAAGAGTAGTCAATGTGCAGTTTGACACCAAACAAAGTGTCACAAATATTCTGTGTGAGCACTATTGTTATCCAGCACTGCCTTAATCCTCCTGGGCATGGAATTAACCAGAGCTGCACAGGTTGTTGCTGGGATCCTCTTTCATTCCTCCATAATGACATCATGAAGCTGCTGGATGTTAGACACATGGTGCTTCTACAACTTCCACTTAAGGATGCCCACAGGTGCTCAATAGGGTTCAGGTCTAGATGCTATTTTGATATTTTGACTATGAATGTTGTTATAGGAAAATAATCAGCAATGCTGTGTTCTGTGAGCTGGTGCAAAATACCCCAAATGTTCCACAAACAGGATCTTTCACAAAACAAGTTCCTGTTAACACTTATGTTACAGCAGCTGTAAACATTTGTTCGCTCTGGTCATTTAAAAAAAATGGATAGCTTAATAGTAATTAGTGTGCTTAGTAAAGCACCTCTAAATACTGATAATTCCAGCTGAAACCAAAAAGAAATTTCATCAAATTCAGATGCTTTTACCTAAAGACACCAATTTTTACTTCATGAAGTATATGTTAATAAACTGAGTGTAATGAAATGAAAAATATGTGCAGTGTTTATTGAAGAATACCCGGAAAAACACTGCACAAGCACATTACACTCATAAAAAGATGTGTAGTTCAAAACACTTTAAAGCAGCTACAGTAATCTCAGTTTTGTTACTCCAATTAATTATTCATCTCCTCTATCACACTGTTGGCTTTATAAAGTACAAATCTGCTGTGAAGTAGAGTTACTTGAATATTTAATGTATAATTGCACTTAATTACAGTCTTTCTATTAAAGGGTGCACCAAAAGGAGACATTAAAATCATCATGTGCAACATCAAACCGTTATTATTGTGTTTCTTGAGGGGATCTAAACACATGAAAGACCAGGATTAGTAGAAGTAATAGTGAAGCTTTATCTCATTATAAGGTTTTTTTTGCAGCTGATGTATTGAATGAAGGTGATGCAATACGTTAGTTTATTGCGAAGAGCTTTGTTTTTTGGAGGGGGTTTAGCTAGTGTGACTGTATAATTGAATAAGAATCTGCCAGCAGCCAGTTCAATGTAGAAATGATTATCATAATCAAACATAATCACTGCAAAGACAAACAGCAGTAGATTGATAAAAAGCCAGACCGTAGATGATCCAGATCTTCAAATGCTTCAAATGAGCAAATAAATCTCATAAAAAAGAGAACTGTCTAGAAATAGGTTTAATTATATTTATTTTATAAATATCGAGATGAGAAATATTAGAAAAAACTCCATATATCTTTATTTGCTAGTGTCTATGTTGCACTTTTTTCCAGATATAAGATACCAGTGATTCTTTTCTGTCCTTCCAATAATAGTACCAAATGGATATATTAAAGCAAAAATCTAGACTTTCCAGCCTGTTAAAGGTTAAAGCATCTTCCAAGTTTGAAAATAGCTTTTATGTTTGCCTGCTCCACACATTTTCATTGTGGAGTGGAGCCACACAGTAGCACTCAAGAGATCACTGGGTCAATTACCTAATCTTAATAACCGTAATTGCCAGCTTGGAAAGCAGCTGAGCTATTAATTCTAGTGTGGCCCACTGGAGAATCAAGGCTCGCTGCCAAAGACAAGACATACTTAAACACCCTCACATCTGAGCCTTAACACACATTTACTCCATCTCTTATGAGCAGGGGAGCTCTTCATAAATACCACTCACCCCCTCCTTATCCTCCATCCCCATTTCCTTTTTCTCATGACCAGGTTGATTAACAGGATTTTTTCCCATTCTCCCTTACAAGCCTCTTTCATTCTTTTGTAACCAGGAAAGATCAATTGACCCTAGAGCGGCAAAATCGATCCACACACCATCGCCCCCAGCTTCTAATGAAGCCATCTGCGAGGGGAATCCTGCCCTTACACAATTACCCAGCAGCCCTTTCTCCCTGGGCTACTCGTATCAGACTGCCGACACCCTGAGAAGCAGTGTGTAAGTGAGTCCCAGACATTAAACTCTTACACAATTCTACAATCTGAACGCTGGTTTGGAGGTGGAATGCCAGCCGTGGGGGTGACTTGCGATCGATACGACGGAACAGAAAATAAGCAGGAGCGAAATGTCAGCTGCCGTTCGGTTATTGAGATCCATTTCTCGGTGAGGTGACAAATGAGAGCACATTCTTCCAAGCCATGAGAACTCGGCGCTGGTTCTGTACATGTAATCAGACTTGCCAGTATGGTGGAACAGCTTCGAATGATTATCGAATATGGTTTTTTTTTATTGTTTGTTTTTTCATGTGGGAAATATATCTGTTTGTCGCCTGTTTTTTATCTAGTAAGTATTAAACTGCCAAATGCCATAGCATCTTTTTGCACAGCAAGGAAATTTGCAGGTATCATATATAAATATATATATATATATATATATATATATATATATAGTATATACTAGCTGCTAAATAACAGGGATCTGTACGGAATCCACACACCATCTTGTAATAACCAAAACCTACTAATAAAAAAAATTGTAAAGCTAATTGTGTAAAGAAACCTATGCGGGATGTTTGCTGCACTGAGATACAATTTTTAACTTTGATTAAAGAAGTCTCCAGTGTCAGCACTTTGTAACGGTCAGATTAAGAAAAATTGTTTATTCAGATATTTATACTGGTTATACAAAAAGTCAGAACAAGAGGTTTTGCAGCAAATTCAACTCTAAATCAATGGTTCTTTAATTCAGGGTGGTGCAGGAAAACAGGAAATTTTGGAACTAGGACTTAGTGACCCTAGGGTGTCCGCAATTTTTTGGAACTGGTGCGACCTCATTTAGATCTCCTTGGCATTAGTTATAATGGAGCAGTGGAGTGGTCCGCAACGAGCCTTCATTGTAAAACCTTTTATAAGAATGATGATAGTGTGAGTGCTGCGCAATGGGAGTTTCAGCATCATTACCAGTTAGGACATCATGATTGTTTTCCGTCTGCTTATGCGATAACAACATGGATGCGTAATTTCGAAAATAGCTCGAGCGCCGAGGGCTCCTAAGGATGGCAGCTCGAACAGCTTTAATACCTTCTGGTGTGCAAGCCGATTTAACCTTTTTCTTTTGAATTAGCAGACAGGACACAATCACTACATCCTAACTGATAATAGCGTGCAACACTCACTCACACTATCACCATTCTTATAAAAATATTTGTGTTTCACAAGACAATAAAATGTAGCTTGTGCTTGGTTGGAATGCACACTGAACACTGAACACTGTCTCTTTGTGGATAAGATTGTACACCCCTGGTATAGGACAGTAACTCAAACCAGATCCTGTTACACACTGAGCCACGTCACACCATACCATAGTAAATGTGTCCCCAGCCTGCTTCTGGTGCTAGGGGGTATAGTCTATCTCTGATATTATGGGTGTCTGTATCAGGAAGGTCTGATCAAATGATGGTATATATGGTGATGAATGATGCATGCATGATGAATGATGAATGGTAAAAGAATAAACCAATAACTGCCACAATCATGACACTGAGCACCACGGCAAAAAGTCACACTTTCATTGTCACCCTTGCAGCCAGTTTTTACATTTGCAATGGAGGCCTCTTGTTTTTAATGAACATTGTGTCAATAAGGGGTCAGGCTCTAAAAATAACTATTTCTGATGCACTGGTATAGCCTACTGAGTCATGGTAAATCTGGCTACCCGTGTAGAGTGGGTTAGTGTTACCATATAACCCCCTCCCAATCTCACACCAAGCCTCTTTATTGAAGCTGTCAGTACATAATGTTGCTCTTTAGCCCTTAAGTATACGTACAGATCGTGTTCTCCGACCCAGGCATTTGTCATCTTAATGACAGTAATTTGCTCCCCTGCTACCCAGCGCTGCTGCAGGCTGAAGCTGCTCTCTGTGCAGAATCTCTGCAGATACTGAATTTCCCATCGCCTCAAGTGGGCATCTGCCTCCCTGAACCTGTGTCACCATGCATCCTGTCACCATTTCAAATTCCATGACATGCAGCGACCGGCGTCTTGTTTGTCTGTATGTTTACGAGTTTTGTGACCTATCACTTTAGGTTGAACGTATCCTCTTCTGGAAGTGACACAGACGGCGTCATCAAAATCCAGGCGACAGTAACTGACAACACTGACACTTTGAAACTATAGGAAGATACTGAGGGAAACCTTGCATTGGAGACCAGCGCTCATCTTGAACCACCCGTTTCCATAGATACAGCCAAGGAGCAAGAAGAGGCGGTGGCACTAAAATAAGAAATGGCCGTAGGTAATCAGCTGCAGCAACGGCAGTGACATGTCGGAGGTGACAGGCGGCTGAGGTGAGGGCCAGAGCAACCCTGTGCTCATGTTGAGCCCTCAGCAAACAGCCGAAAGATTATATTTGGCCAGATTAAAATTGCTGGACAGCCGACAGGACGGTTTTATGTCAGTCTCTCTGAAAAGGGGCCGCTTTAAGCTTATAATTGTCCTCAGAAGAGGATGGAGGAAAGATAGGCTGCTGTGACATCAGATCTGATGATCTCTGATGATGGAAAAAGTCGCAGAAAAACTATTTCTACGTGCTGAGCGAGCAACAGAGAGCGAGAGAAAAAAGGAGAACGAAAGCAAACGAGACCATGAGGCGGGTGAGAGATTGAGAGGAGAAAGTGGTTGCTATGGCAAACAAAAGTTTCATAATGAAAGGCAGCAGTGGAATGAGAGAATGAGAGATACACAAAGAAAACCTTTATATAATACTGATTGATAGAAGAACAGCCAGAACAATTACAACACTCTGTCATATATAAGAAGCTCCAGTCAGTTCAGGGTTCACCTGAGCTTGGAGAGATTTGCAGATTTGGCATGATTCTCTGACCTAAATCATGTTCACAAACAGCACGTCATGTCAATAGATGAGCTCCGTCTTTGCTTTCTGTCTCTGTGATTAAGCCTGAAGCTGCTAAAGCACCATTTGTGTAGACTTAACCTCAGAATTACAAAGGAGTGTAATTTTCAGCTGCCTTTATTTATAAAACCCCCCAAATTTCAGCCGTGTTTGCAAGACCGTTTGTGTAGACAAGGATATTTGATCGTGTTTGAATGCCGAGGTGTAGGTGGATGCCCAAGGCGCAATCTTTCTCTGTGTGTCTCTCAGTGACTCAGAAGCTCTTCTCTAAATTCCTTCCTTGATCCCAGAGCAATTCTTAAGCACATATTATACATTCTTACACCCCGGCTCATGTTATCACTACCAACCCTGTTCCCTGCCACTCCTGGCACCATGAGTAAGCCTTCCACATGGGCAGAGGCGTACTTCAACCGAGTAGTCAACAGATTACAGCCTTAAATTGGCAACTGTATCCATGCTCTGTTTTCAGAGACAACACAGAGAGAGCTTAAAATTAGTCCGCTTTTAAACATCACTCATGTTTTATATTTATATCTATAAAGAGAAAGAGAGTGAGAGAAAGAGAGAGAGAGAGAATGAGAGAAAGAATGAGAGAGAGAGAGAGAGAGAGAGAGAGAGAGAGAGAGAGAGAGAGAGAGAGAGAGAGAGAGAGAGAGAGAAAGAGATACCTGCGTTACTCAGAGTGTCCATTAGGAACCGAGATATGAAACACGGCCGCAGAACCCTAACCTGATTTATTAAAAAAGTTAGTTGCAGACTTTTTCTTCCTCTCCGGAATTGACGTGAATGTATCTACCTGGTGCTTTTTCGCGAGAGGTGAGGTCAGTTCATAAGCGACTGAAGGTTTTCTTCAGGTCTCTCCGAGGACACCACGCACTCTCATATTAATAAAGTCAGTGGGCAGGCGGAGAGGAAAGAGAGGCACTCTCCTGCCATTTACAACTAATATGATTTCCCCCGCACAGCAGCCAGGCGCAAGCGCTAAGGTTAAATCGTGCATCTCTACACAGCAAACACTTACACCTGCCCATTCAGCTGCTACCGTCTACCTTCACCTTGCCTAAGAAAACAAACTTTATTTATCCAGGAAGAATTTCAGCTCCTGCACCGCTATTTTTTGCCCTGCCTTTCAATGCTGGGTCATCTGCAGAAGGGCCAAGGAAGTCAGAAAGATGGAGTCAGAAGAGATAAAGTGAGAGATGAGAGAAAATATAAATGCTCAGAAATAGATGAGAGTCGATGCTTTGGTGATTTGGATAAAGTGGGGAAGATGAAGGTAATGAAGAGTGTTAGCTCTTAACCAGGCAGAGGAGGGAGAAATGCCTTTTACACACCCTCATCTCAGCTGCAGGATTTCTGTAATAGGATAGTTTGCTGCACACACACACACACTGACAAGTTTGTCCCCTTGTGGGGACCCCTTACTGACATTATATATTATTGTTATGTGACTAATTAGCGGGGAATATTTTACCTAAAAAAATTTAAATGCACAAATATATTAGCAAATAAACAGATAATTATGTAAAAATAAAAAGATTAAATCAGACAAAGGCTAAAATAATACATAAATAAATTTACACACTCACTAGGGATGGTAAGATTCACCGATTAACATTTGCATAAAACTACACGATGCATCGATTTGAAAATAAGATACAAGTTGCCATTTGTATAGCAATGCAACATATTTGCATCGGTAAGAAACAATTTATTTATATATAATTATTAGTAGATGTGCAGGTGTTAGAAGTCAGAAGGCACTTAAGTACATTTATAATTTGCTGCCTGACCCAAAAAAATAAAAGTGTACTATCTGTACCATATTGAATTGCATAGCATCGTATTGCACTGAATCGCCTTGTGCGGAATCAAGTCAAAATCAGATCGCACTGCATCATAATGGGGTAAATTGTATCTCAAGCTGCTTCATATGTACATTCAATGTATCATTTGCTATGCATCAAGATGCAAATTGTACCTTTCTCAGTTATGGAGCTGCACAAAACCCAACATACACCTAGTACTTTCCATTAAAAAAACAGCTAAATGTCAGAAATAACCTATTTAGACATTTTGTCCCCACCAAGATATATATACATGCTCACAGGACACAAGCTGAACCTGGCACAGCTCCATTATAAACTGAGTGATTTTGGCTGACACTCTGAGGATCAATACTTTCTATTTCTCCTCTCATTCCCCCACACACCCTTTCCACAGTTCTTTTCCCTCTCATATCGCCAATGCAGACATATTGCTTTATGTATACTGTTCATCGAGCACTGTGTCATATTGCTTGGTTTCAAAAGATTTATAGCTAAAGGCTTATAATGTCCTACAATGTAAAAACATAGCTTTTCAACTAATTCTGCCTGCTTTTACACACTCTTTTGCAGGTTTATACCCTTTAACTCATGCCAAAGTTTACAGCCCCCGACTGCATAACTCTGTATTGCAACCACGGCATTAGCACCATTCACACCATATTCAGACTACAGTAAGAGCTCAAACTGCCATGCTGAGAAAATAACACATCTCGGAAGAGTAAAAGAAAGAGAGAGAGAGAGAGAGAGAGAGAGAGAGAGAGAGAGAGAGAGTGAGAGAGAGAGAAAGAAAGGGGGGCATCTCCACGTCCACACTTCTGCGTGGCTTGGGGAGCCTCAGGAGCCCTGTGAGGCAGCTTAGTGGCCAGGTGATTCATGTGGTAATCTCTCCCCGCATACCAGGGTTATTGACTGCGAGAGAAAAGCTTTCAGACGTAATAGAGATTCATTTTTCCGATGGCATCAAGAGGAGCCGTCTACTCATATTCATACAGAGCGCTCTGTCCTGAGAGATGAGATTTCAGAGCACGGGGGAATAAGGGGGAAAGAAAAGATATGGAAAAGTAAAACGAGCATTGATCTTAGAAAAATAGAGAGGGCAGGACTACTGTAGGTTACATTTACAGTCTTAACCTCGCTGTAGTTCACCAAGATAGTGATACACACATAACACTGTGTAGGAAGATGTTACATCTCACTGAGAATCTGTTTAACGCAGCACTGGATAAATTAGTAGCAGGGGCAGATTTCACATCCGGATATTAGTTTTTATTCATAGTTGCCAAGGGGACAAGTCGATTTAAAAGCCAAAAAAGAAACAAACTTTTGCAAAAAAAAAAAGAAATAGTTTTCATTTAAGTGTGTATATTTAAACTCTTTACAGTGGTGTGATTTAAAATAGCCTTTATTTGTCACACATACATTACAGCACAATGAAATTCTTTCTTCGCATATCTCAGCTTGCTCCGAAAGTGGGGTCAGAGCACAGGGTCAACCTTTTTCAAGGGTCCAAGAGTGGTAGCTTGGGGATACCGGGGCTTTAACCCCCAACCTTCCGATCAATAACCCAGCACCTTAACCACTGAGCTACCACTCTCCTTTATTGACTGACATGATTAACTGATGGGATTGTCAAAGTTTTATTCTTCTGTTTTATATCATTTATTTATTTTAAGTGGTAGCTCATTGGTTACGACGTTGTATTTTTGGATCGGAAGCTTGTAAGGCCAAATCCCAGCTGCCTCTCTTCGGCCCTTGAGCAAGGCCCATAATCCTCAACTGCAGAGTTGTTAAAATTCGATAAATGTAAGTCGCTCTGAATAAGGGCTTCGACCAAACACCTTAAATATAAGTATAAATGTCATGTAGTCATTATCCTAGTACACTGCACTAGCATCATTTTACCGATGCTAGTTCCTCAACAACATTGAATATTTCTGGCTGAGATGTCAAATAAACAAACAAAAAAACCTTTTCCCAAAATGTTTATTAAATATTGATTTTCAAAGTTATGAATTATAAATCTGGAATTGAAAATTAAAGCCTCATATTTCCAGACAATTGATAATGCTAATTTGGGGTCATTTGAACAAAAAGTAAAGAAATCCTGATGCTAGTCATATATGAAATTACCATATTTGGGAAATGCAACAACACAACCTCACAGCACTGGAAAACTACTTGGTGGCATTGTCAGGGGCACAAACCTGATGTGCAACATGACAGGTCTTTTTGGAAGAAAACAATATTTCCATATTTGTCTGGGAATATTAATAGTCTAACTAACAATTTGGTTTCTAGCCAAATACAAACAATAATGGACATGCGGATTTGACTGTAGCGAAAATCCGCAAAGTGAAAAGCTGTACTCAGAGTCCATTCTGAGCGTGGCAAAAAGCATGATAGACATTTCGATAGCCAATAGCTAATTACAAACTGAATTAGTTTTGGGTTCAATTTTGCCATACACCATCATATAACAATCTAATAACTAACGTTCATAATGTGAGAAAATCACACTTGACCAGCAATGTTTTTTAGGTAGATGACTGAGTTCACTATCATAATGTCAGAATTATGGACTGGACTACATTTTTCATTAACCATTGCACCGCAGTTGTTCTTATCACTTGCACTGTTTGCCCCACTGCCATGTTTTTGTCATGTTTTCTCTGTTACATGATTCCCATATCGGTTCGGTGTTGTTCTTGTCCAGGATATGTTTACCTTGTTCATGTGTCTAATCATTTTGTGACATGTTTTGTTTTTGCCACTGTTAATAAAAAAATATCTGCATTTGCATGTGCGTATTCGTGTATTACATGATACACAATACAGCATAATATATGCAGAAAAACAAAGAAACAAAAAAACAACAACACATTTTCAGGAATATATAAGTTTTGATTTGATATGGTAAATGTTGGCAATCCCTTTTTTCACCAATCCCTAATTTCTTATCCTTTTAATGATTGTGGGTTTTTTTTCATTCAATAGTTTTTCCAATGCAACTATAAAGCTATCAGTGGCTCTGTCATGTATCCCTTGGTTTCCAAAGTACTTTATGTATCTTCTAGATGTTTCAATGGGTTAGGAAATGGTAGACCTACGACAATATACAGTAAAATGACTTTGTTGCCCATGGTACAAACAGTGTATATACTTCCTTAAAAGTACACTAAGAGTCCTCAAGTCCATTTATGCACCATAAATATTGCTCCCTCACAATTATATTTCTTCAACTAGAACACAAAGATGTTTGATTCAGTGTATCATCTCAGGAAGAAACATTTTACCCTGAAGGTAGAGTTTACAGTAAAACCTATTGTTCAGTTACATTCAAATATATTTATTCGACAGATGTTTTATTCAAATAATTTAATAAAAACACTGAGCATCTAAATAGATTCAGGTTTTCATCAAAAGCTCCTGTTCCTGTTCTCTGCCTCTTTGTTATCTGCTGATAATGGGAGTCATCTGTGTTTGCATAGACCTCTACTTTGGATGCCAACAACTTTTTGAATAAGGCCATGGAGCTACAGCACCTCCAGAAACCTCTCACTCTGCTGAGTTACGTTATCATTGCTCCATTAAAGAAGTACTATTTAGAGACCTCCACTGTCTGCAAGGTGAATTGCAATTGCATTGAGAGCACAGATAAGCCTCCCCAGCTGACTCCACACCTTCTACTGAAAATACATACAATGAAGAGAAAAAGTTTGAGACCACATTGAAAATCTGGGCTTTTTTCTATAATTTATTTATAACTGGCAACATTTTTTTTTAGAATTTAGGGGGAAAGTAATTCTGTAATATCTCTCAATATACAAGATGTGGCACCATTTCTAAGGCCCTATTTCAATTTGTGAAAT